>VDFB02359302.1:0-13450 GCA_007258455.2 Sequoia sempervirens
ATCAATATGAATACTCTTTAGATATCAAGAGAGGTAAGATCAGATTGAGCATCTATATCACACCCTAAGCACTCTTTAGTGATATAGCTAAGTATAATTGTTTATTTGTTTACACCATAGCATTTAATTTGTTGTAATATATCAATTATCTATTCATAGCTCTCAATTAATTAATCTAGGTTGGTTTGTGTTGAATTATATGCATCTTATTTAATTAGCCTAGATTAATCTTAGAGATTAACTTTATGTTCCCTTACATTTTGGTAAACTGCTTGATCTTTATGTACCACTCTTTTTTACTTTTTAGGATTTCTTATTTCTTCAAATTTGATATCAAATGCAATTGTTTATAAACTTTAACAAACCATAATACTTAAGAAATCTTCAAACCATTACTTTGGCTTACCTTAGATAAAATAAATTGTGATTTAGGGTAGCTTGATTCAAGAAATCCTCCTTGCTTGATCACTCTATTAGAGATTATTCGACTTATTAATCCCTAGCATCTTACCCTTTTCTTGTGGCAATTGCATGTGCTCTTGAGATTTATTTTCCATCTATTTATGTGAACTACATATAATTTTTTAAATAGACTTGTGATGTGTCTTATGAGCTCAACATGATATTTCTTAGAACCCCTTAGTCCTATTCTTTCTTTATTGTACTAAAGGCTTTGGATGCATATGCTTTGTAAATCATCCTTTGAGTTATTTTGAATAATTCCATATGCTTGTGAAGTTGTAGTTAGATTGAATAGAATGAATACAAATATAGGCCAGTTTTTTCACCCATGAATTATATTGTATAGAATACTACTCAAAGGAGGTTTCCTCCTTGAATAGGCTAGTGATATTCTATTACAAAGTTCCTGCAATTTTAAGAATTTTTTTTTGTATTTCATGTGTTTTCTTAAGTTAATTGTAAGGTTCCTCACATCTAGTATCAAATCTCTTTCTAAGGTTGATTTTTTTCTAGCTAAAAAAATCATTTTTAATATGATTTTCTATCATATACTCTCACCTAGCTCTTTTCAAGATCTTGGTGAGTAGAAATTAGCTATAGTAGCACCAACATTGATTTTTTTTCTCTTCTTTTGTAGTATTTTTTTCTTATTTTTTAGGCTAAAAACCTTGTACTAGGGGTTTGAAAATAACAATAGATCTATTGTTCTAGTTATAGCTAGATTCCCATATAAATTTTCAATGAAGGAGGGGAGGGTTTCCCTCCCAATCCACACTATATGGCATTGAGCTTCTACATACCCTCAAGTATATGAGAAGACTCCTTTTCTGTTTCAAACCTAGTCCAAGGAATCGATTAGTCATCTTTTACCTATGATGCACTACTAAGTGGTTAGCCCCATGAAGTTACTTTCATTGTACTAGATCCATAATGAATTGTATATTTGAAGGCTCATAGACCAAACATGCCCTATAGAAACCTTCATTTTTCCCTCTTGCGTCATTTTCATCTTGGTATATTTGGAACAGTAGA
This sequence comes from Sequoia sempervirens, assembly GCA_007258455.2. Taxonomy (NCBI): domain Eukaryota; kingdom Viridiplantae; phylum Streptophyta; class Pinopsida; order Cupressales; family Cupressaceae; genus Sequoia; species Sequoia sempervirens. Next base: position 1,495 of record VDFB02359302.1, read on the forward strand.
ATAAATCATTATTAGTGACTACTTTCTTCACATACAACAATGTATAGGGTAAAATTGTGCATGCAAAAGAGTTTATACCATCTCAGGCATAACTAGATGTGTTGAAATCTATAAAGTATGGGAGAGCATCACACTCCAAAGGTTTTGAAAAATAGTATCATAAATTTAGTACAATTAAAGTACAATCCACAACCTATAGAGGAAAATTGACAATATTTTAGCCCCACATGAAAGCTTAAATTACTAAAAAACCTTAGATAAAAAAAGAGAATATTTTTTAAATCTTTTTTTTTTTACTTTTGGAAAATAATCCAATTGGAACTATGTCATTGTGCCAATAATTTTGAGACATATTTTTTCAAAAATAAATCTAACCACCAACCTTCTCGTGCTTGTGCATACCCTACGTTGATGGTGTTTTACGCACAACAACAACTGGACGAATACGTATTTCTATCTCTCTTGAAGGTTGACAATAATAAATCGAAAATCACCCCAAGGTCTCGGTGTTAGGTCATAACAATGCATAAGAAACAACTTCCGGATAATTATGTGAAAATGCGGTAATCACAAAGGGACCTTACTACAAGCAAAAGCGTATCTTTCAACTTATCAGATCTAACAATATGATGATCTTAAATCATAAATCTAACCGAATAATAAAGAAATAGAAAAAGATAAGGGTGCAAGGAAGTGATAAGATCTAAACTACTATTAGGATGAGCAATGTAAATGACATATATTTGAAATGGACCTATCTCAAATAACCAGCTCTTGTTCAACCCACAATGCAATCTTACAAGAACGGTGCAATCTTCTGAGGAATACAGATTTTCAAATCATAGACATACATCTACAATCGAACTTAAGCACATTGAATATACGGTCCAGGTTGACTTCACCAGCCTACTACAATCAGATAGTTACTGGGAGTATAGACTAGAGATAGCTACAAACATTCCAAATATGAAATCATAAACATCATTTACCAAACTGAAACTAATTTATTTCTGGATACTAAACCCTAAATCTTCAAGCAATTTAAAAGATAGAACAAAGGAACCATGCAAGATGGAATAACACAAGAGATTGCACCAGGAAAACCACAATGTCGTCAATTGTATTAATCACCAAAATGCTGCAACAATTCGACTGTTCTGATACACTATTTGCTTCAAGAAAATCAAAATACTCTAACTCTTGCTCTTTAATTTCTAATGTCTTCTTGCTAATGTCTAACCCTTTACAATGAGGCAAGAATGCCTATTAATAGCAAATCCCAAAGTATGTCGGCCCAGCCAAACATTTTTACAAAATAAAAAAAATGCCCAAAACAGGTCGGCCAAGGAAAAACAAACTAAGGCACACATTAAATGCCACCATCCAGGTCGGCTTTGACACAGTCCCCAAGGAAGTCCGGTCCAATGCATGCCCCATGATAATAGGGAAGCACAAATCTCGAAATGAGCATTAACTGCTACTCCCCTTTATCTTTCTTTTGAACTGACGACCCTTGGACCTTCAAGAATACTCCATCCAACTCAGCAACAGGTGGCAATGGCAAGACCCGGAGTCGGCATTTAATCGAGTCCACTTCTTCCTTGGACCGCTCAACAGTCTTGTTCCAATCATCCCTACTGGCCATATATTTATCCATCACTGCCATGTAGGTGGCTGCATCATCAAGTAAGTGGCCGGTGACAGCTCCATCAGAATCCGAGGCGTAAATTTCATGCCACCACTCCTTCAATTGTTCCAAGCTCAGATACTTGGGAGCTATCTTCTTCCTCCCTGTCATTACCTCAAAAAAGGCAATGCATCCATCATAAACCGCAGTAAGCTCATCGTCAATTGACTTCCTTCGTTTCTGTATCTTCTTCAGAGACTTCTGCCTGATCTGCAGTGCCTCGAACCATTCCCACGGCTCATCCAACCTGGAGGAAGGAAGGATTCCATCCTTAGCCAATTGCTCTTTGCCATGCCCCAGGATAACCTTCGATTTCTACAACAGGAGGTCCATATCATCCTTATCCTGAGACAGGATATGCTCTAACAGCTCCTTCGCCCGGACTGCATCCTTTCCTACAGATAAAATCTCCCTAATAGTATCATCCCCTTTTGTTTGGACATCCACCAACCAATCTATGGTAGCTTGAGCTGAGGCCTTCATCTTTTCGATCCTGGAGATTGTTTCCTTAGGCAGAAAACCAAGAGTGGCGGAAGAAGAAGGGTGGAGAGACTGCAAAGGTTTCATGACCTCCTCCAAACATTTCCCTAACCTTTCATTTTCCCTCTTTAGTTCATGTTTAGTCTGAGTCTCCCTCTTCAATCTGTCAACAATCACCGCACTGGACCCCTCAAACTCCTCAATATCCTGCTCCATGGATGCAGGCGCAAGGTTAATCGTTTGCACTTCATAATCTTAGCTTGTAATATCCTCTCTCATTTTATCTGCGGCAGGAGTGGCAATGTGGACTACCCTATTGTGTGTTTCATCCCTTTCCACCCTTGAGATCACCTTGGCGGCTTTCTTTTTCTTTCCTTTGCCATTTTTTGACAACATCTCATCCCAGTCCAAGGGAGTATCTTCAACAATCACTTGCTTCTTCCTTGCAAGTTCCTTCTCCAGCCAGTCCGGGGCTATAGGGTCAGTCTAGATTTCTTCTGTCCTGGCATCTTCCGGCTCTTCTGTCACCTTTTCTTCTTCTGCAGTTGCTTTATCATCTTCTTTCTCCGGAAGCTGCTTACCTTGGTCGGCCTCTTCAAATCCTAACTCTGGAAGCACCGGTGATGGAGTCCTAGCAGGGATATTTTCCTCCGGCTCAGGTGATCCGCGACCTTTGTCACTTTTTGGGGAATCCTCATACTGCACCAACGGAGAAGTATGTCTTTCCTCTATCTCAACTTCAAGTTCTGCAGCTTCACTGAAAAGTGTCCCCTCCTTAAACGGTTCTGCTTCCCCGCTAGTTTCATGTTCATCAGGATTTCCCGGTTCAGGTATGCTCGGTGGAGGAGAAACAGACTTGGATGGCTCCTCAACTGGTAGCTTTGGGGAAGAGTCCTTCTGTTGTGCAGCATCCTTGGGAGAGGGAGTTCTTGATTTCCTTGTATAAACCTTTGTTTTCTCTCCTCCGGAACTCTCCACATCGACAATTGGAGGCTCATCACTCGAAGCAGCCTGATCTTTCTTCTTTGCAGTCCTTGTGGCTCTTGTCTTCTTAGGTGGTGGAGGAGCATCCTCCTCTTCTGCTTTCTCCACCTCCTCCTCATCAGAGGACTTGCTAATTGTCAAGGTCTTCCACCTTCGCTTCCCTTTCGGTTTCCTCTTTGTTTCAGGTTCAGCTCCCTTGGGACCTCTAACCTTGATCTTGAACGGTGAGGTCTTCACTGTTTTCCCTTTGGGGTCATCTTCCCCGGATTCCTCAGAAGTCGACATGGGGTTGAGATTCCCCATCAATTCGAAGGTGCAAGCTATCTTTGCATTCTCCAATTCCCAAATTTTATGTTTCACCCAAGAAAGAGTGAATTTCATTACAGGAGCCATTAGGTCCTCCAATTCTGTAATCTCATCCTCATTCCAGTTAATATCCCCGGCTGGCTTGTTTTTCACTGCCTCATAGGCGTGGTCCTGCACCAGATTTCTGTCATCATCCAATTGATCCGGGATTAACTTGACGTTGTATTGCCTAATTGCCTCCACAGGGAGCCTGGAGTATCTCTTCTTTCTCGCATCAAGGTCGTCCTTGATATTGACCCAATAATCTTCCAAGTCATCTTTGTGCCTGTACTCCCTGGTGGCTTTCTTCTGCGCTTCTCCTGTTATATCAAAGTTCATCCTTTTAGAATGGAAGGAGAAGCCATATGCTGCTAGTTCTTCCCCTACAGTATGGGCTGATTGAATAGAGGGGCACATCTCCGCCACACCAATCCCGAGAGGGAAGTCCCCTCCGAAGCCTGTCTTGTGCTTCTCCCTCTTCACCACAGCATCAAATTCATAGATTTGTCTCACAACTTCCAATAGCACAATGTGGTCAGTAGGATACCGGGGTAACCTGTAAGGGGCAACCGGGCATCCATCAATCTTGAGGTAGGTGAAGGTAGGGAACTGGATGAACCAGGCTCCGTAGTTCTTTATTAGCCCTTTGGCTCCATCAGACAATCTAAGGTGCTCAGCATTCTGGAGTGTCCGGGTGATATGCATCGTGAATGCATCATTGGCCCTTCTGTAATCTTTGTGCCCCAGATGCAACTCCGGATAAACCTCATAGATTATATCATGTCCTACTGTTCCCTACGGGTTTAAACCTTTGTATGGGTAGGAGATGGCCAACACATACATTACATATGAGGACATAGTGAATTTCTTTGCCTCCAGGACATTCCTCAATTGTCTATCAATCTCAGCACTAATGAGTCCTGCCCAGTGATAGTTAGTCCCTTGCCCAATTTTGGTGATCACATGGACCATCCAACTCTCCAATACACCTGCACTTTTCAATCCGGCCACTCTGCTCAGAAGTGTGATGGCATCATATACATCTGACCTAAACCTAACTCTGTGCAGCTGCTTGGGCAACTTCGAATGATGGGATTTTGGCTTCTCTAGCCACAAATTAATTATCTGTTGAGCCTTGACTGGCTCATTCTCATAATAGGTCCTGGCAGTGTCAATATTCAAGGCACACACTGAAGGAAGATCCGGCATGCTGAAAGCTTGTGCAATAGAGGCTGGACTGAAGTTGGCCAAGACCCTTCCCTCGGTGCTAACCACCCGCTGTGTATCAAAATCATATTGTCTAGCACATTCCAAGATTAACTCGTAACACTGGACCGCCGGAGGGAAACCTGCCACATGCACCAACCCGGAGTTCATCATCCCTTGCCTCAGGGCTGACAAGTCCCTTTCTGTCGTTCTCTGCTTGAACTCCTCATATCGCCAGGCACCAACATTAGTGTCAGATACGTCAGCCCACACAGAAGACACTTTGCTTTCGGGGAGCTGGTTCTTCATGTCTAGTCTCAATCGTTCAGTCTCAGAAATGGACGACGCCCTTACACCACCCTTAGACTTTCCAGCAGCTGCCTTGCTTGATTCGGCCTGCACATCCAAAAATCATCATTAGTATTCAATTGTTGTTCATATTTCAATCCAAAAAGTTAGCACGAATCATATAAATCCATCAAAATCCACTGCCAACTGCTAATCCTTTGAGATCCGGAGAAATAGGATAGTCCGGGAAAACCATGCAAATCGGGAAAATACCGTCAGGGCAGAATTTCAGAGAAATCCGACCCAGACGGATTCCTGCTGCCAAAGCATTATTAGTCAGATAAATCGTTAGTGCAGATGAAAAATCAGAAGATAATCATGGAATTCACTCATTGGAAACAAGAAATAAACATTAAACAATCGTTCCATTAATCCTATCATCGAAACATTAAAAAGGACACCACCAGACAGGAAATCCAGAAAAATCCGGATGGAACGGATTTTCGCGGACAGCTTAGAATGTTCCGGCAATAACCCTAGTCCGCGGAATAAGCCCAAACCGGGAAAATCCAGAAGCAGCGGAATTCCGCGACAACCTCGAAAACCCGAAAAACGGCGAAACGTGACCCAAAATTCAAACGACCACGGGATCTTCCCTTCCTGAGTTCTAATGGTTTCAAAACTGACAATAATCAACAAAACTCAAGACGCAAAGGATTTTCGACCCTCAAAACTCTCAAAGGATGAATCCCTATATCAAAATAATGATGCCCTAATCTGAATAACCCGACCTCCGCCATTAAAACCAGAGCAAGCTTTAAGGTTTAAAGTATCAGCTAAAGATTTACCTAAAGCACTCGAATCTTCACAAGACGGGGAAGTCAACGTGATACAAGGACAAAATCGCTCAAGCAAAATGAAACCTTCGTTCTGGGCCGAACACCGAGGAAAACCCTAACTTCGCACAATAGCAAATTTCACACTAAGAAGCAAGAAATCTAACCCAGGACCCCGTCCAATGGATGCACACGCCGTCTCATGGATAAATAGAGCTCATAGGGCACGTGAAACAGGGTTCTATAACAAAAGACGGGTCAAACCCCGACTCTACAAATATGAAATCAAAATCAATCAAGGGCTGACCCAAAACTAACAATATCCAATGCAGAAACCCTCAATCACCATGCAAGCAAACGGAAGGGCAATGATAACATACCATGGATCGATGCGGAAGAAATTCGAGCCCGAAAAGTTGACCACACAGCAAACACGTCCAAGCGATGAAAACCACTGACACTGGCACTCAAGCAATCCTCACGCAAACGAATCAAGATCGATTCTCAAAGCTCAAATGGAAAACTTAATTGCCAGAGCAATCAGCAAGGGAGCAATGAAGTTAGAATGGCACTGAAAATGCCCTAAATCCGCCCTTATACCCGTTTGAACAAAGGTACGTCGACCATTAATGTGCGATAAGACATTTCTGACAAATCCGGGAACGAGAGCCCATAGCAATTTGAGAAAATCCGGGATCGCGAAAACATAGATTTGTGAAATGTTGAAGCTAGGGAAGGTCAGTTTTTAAGAGCAGACCGGAAAATCCGGCGAGGGACCCGAGAGAGAAATCCCAAAGTCGGTAGAAACCGAGGAATCGAAGAATCAGCTGCAAAAGCGGACAAAAGGAACTAAAGGTCCGAAAAATCCGTCGAGCTAGAAAATCCACGGATCAGTTGAAAACACGGACTGACTAAAACAATTTCCCAATCGAATTCAAACCTCAAAGGCAAGGTCAAAACTGACAGATCAGCATTTCAAGACCCTAAAATGACAATTCCAATAAAACCAAAGGTCAAGACGCAAAGCAGGGTCCCTACTACTCAGGGGAAGTGGAAATTATTATTACCAAAGCGCACAACACCTTCGATATGTTAGGTGACGATAAAAATACTTTCCACATCTACAGCTGAAACCGATACCCAGTGACTATGAGGAATGTAAGAAACGTAAATGTAAGGGACCGGTGGTTGTAAGAAACTTATAAACCAGTACTGGCTCAAGGAGAAGAGGGGCAACGCAGAGAAGGTTCCCCAAGAGCTCTTCCGCAGTGACTTTCATGAGGACTTCCATGACCTGGTCACCATGCTGGGTAGAGTAATGGGTCTTCCCACTACAACATACTTTCAAGAGTGGATGGTCTACTTTGTAGAGCAGATTCTCCCCAGGTAGGAGGATGTTACCACAAAGGCCTCATTCTACTGGGGAGGCATAATAAGTGACTGCTTCCATGAGCAGTTCATGAATGTAAAGAAGACCTCCAAATTCTACATGACCTCCTATCTTATTTACTCACTGGCCAAGCAAAGGCAGTACACTAGGTTGTTCAGGGTGCCCTATGAAGAATAGGGTCAAGCATTAATGTATGATAGATACCCCCAGCTCCAGTTCAAAAAATTTAAGGAGTATTGCAGATTGAATGGAACCTTCGTGGGTCACATTATCAGATTACTTGGGGGAGATTTTGAAAGGAGGGCCTCTTACAACACTCGGGTGTTCTTCAAATAGTACACCTTCTTGTTCATTCAGTACCCTAAGTTCACCTACATTCATGACCAAGGTTACATAGAGAGGTCAAATAAGCTATCCCGGTACCCCAACAACCAGATTATACTATTAGAGCTCTCTCAGCAGCTGTAGCATGTACATTCAATTCTTGGCAACAGGCATTTGGCAGGGATCCCTTCTCCCTTAACTTTTAGCAAGGGTATTGTAGACAAGTAAAATGTATCGATTGACATTGTGCATCTGATCCCGACTACTAACATCGTTTCATCCTGAATCATCCTTTGATCTAACTATTTAATCAAATTCCCTTATTTAATTAAATTCATCATTATTTCCTCTCTTAATTAAATAAACCAGTTATCTAGTTAAGTCACCTCTTCTCGATAATTAAATTAATCATTTTGATCTAATTATCATATTTAATTAAATAATTAATGTTATTTGATTAAAAATCTAATAGTCTATCTATTAAATTAAATAAATTAAAACCTTATTTAGTCTAATCTAACAGTCATCTCTTTTAATTAAATAAATCAAAATCTTTATTTAATTAATCTCTTATCACATTCCTCTCATATTTGATTTAAATAAATCCACAAATTTGAGTCAAATAGGTCACATCATCTAATCCCCTTCATTAAATTAATTAACTTTGATTAATTTAATCTCTTATCATGTCCCATCCTCTAGCATTTACCACTTGCACATGAAAATAGATTTAACTGATTTATTAAATCTCTATTTTCCTCAACAAGGCATCTTTTGGAATATTCTTCAAGTTTGAATTCAAAAATACAAGTTGACATGTACATCCAACAAGGCATTTACTCTATCTTACATGTCCTTTGCCTTGAGCCAAGTGGCATTCAATGCATTATTTCTTCCCTCTTGCAAGTTATTTCAACAAAATTCAATATTCAAAAATAGGCATTTATTGGCACAATCCTCAAAACTTGCACATCCTCCATCCACTCATAGGTTGACAAGTGGCATCTTGCCATTGGATGAATGTTAGTCCACATTGCTCTATTTTGGACATTCATCCATCTTGGCATTCTATAAATAAAGAGCCTTCATTCCTCATTTTGAGGCATCCACAATTTATGCAAAGTTACTTTATGCTCGAATATCTATCAGAAATTTCATCCATCATCATTGAATCTTAGCTAGGTTATGCAAGTTTTTTAGCTTGGAGCATCCACCATCCTTCACAAAAGTGGATCATTCATCAACATCCATCAACATTGCATCATAGGAGTTGGGAAAGGGCCAATTTTCACATCAAATTGACACCAATTCCCCCATGGGATCATGAGTTTGCTAGTTTAATTAGGATTCAATCTCTATTTTGTTGTTTTCATTGTGTTCTTCATTGCTTTTTTCCTAATTTGAACTTGGTGAATGGATTTCATGGGGAATCCTTGTTCTTTCTTGCATTCTCTAATCTAATGTGTTTGTTCTTATTGTTTTGCAGGTAATAGGATTGGGGTTCACACAGGTATGTACAAATTGAAAACCTTCCAGTGTGTTGGGAATTCTGAGAAGGAACTAGTAGAATATCATTTTCACCTACACACTGCTCGCCCACAAATGGACCCGTATGGGCATGTAAGGAAGGCACTAGGACTAGGGTAAGCCCATTTACATCACGTAGAATATTTTTGGACAAGTTTCCAAGATGATAAGGAGGTATGCACAAGGCATTATATGTGAATGACTGCGTACTTTGTAAGAAGGGTGAATTTGTTTCCCATACCTAACCAAGTTGAAGAAGATGAAAGTACTGTGATGGATCCAAAGTACAATGTAGTTGCCAACTTTCCAATACCAATGATAGATTGGGATGAGCAAGAGGTCGATGACCTTGATATTATAACCAAGCCCATTGAGGCTCGCACCAAGGAATGGGTCAATGGACAGGTGGCCCGATTAAAGCAACAAGGGGTTGTCCTAACATATGAAGGGCTCAAGAGTGAATCCAATGCCACAGATGATGTTGCTGCTACAATCTCAATAGAAGGGACATCCAGATCCCCTCTGCTCATGAGATCGAACAAGAGGAAAGAGACAGGAGCAGTAGCCAGATCCTAAAGTATATACAAGGAAGGATTCAGAGGGTTCAAACTCAAAGAAACATAAAACGACGGGAAGCATCATGGGGCTGGTTGCGATTCATGAGGATCCCCTTCATGAAGGTGAAGAAGGGGAGATAGATCAGCCAAAATCTCCATCTACTACCCCTGATTCTACCACCCTTTCATCCATTTCCCAAGCCATGATTGCCACATCCCCACCTGCGGTGGACATCTCGATCAACCTCGCCTCTTCTCCGCCTGTAGGGCAGGTTGTGACAATTGACTCCTCCTCTGCCACGACTTCTCTGATTTCCTCTACCTCCATGTCTCCCACCACATCACTCCCACTGGCCACATCAACAATATCAATGCCAACACTCACCCTACCAAAGGTGTTCTTGTGACACATGCAGAATGTTCCCTCTGAGATTTCCAAGTATTCTTGAATCCCACCATTCAAGCAGCCTTAGCATAGGTCCTCACCATTGCTCCATCCTTGGAACCTCCAACCGGACCACTAACAATGGATGCCACGATGCAAATCTCTGAGGAATGGGAGAGGTAGGAGATGGAATCTTCGAAAGCATTGGAGGAGGAAGCGGACGAGTAACATGAACACCCAAAATATGGGCAACAGAAAATTGACAGGGTGGTTTATGAAGAAGACGAAACATGATCTTTCAAAAGCGGTGATGAAAGAGATCACGGTACTGAAATTATACAAACATTTGATTTTGATTTCAAGGAGGCAATGGCACAATAATTTAAGGACATTGGACAAGAGGTAGAAAGGACTCCTCCCAGAGAAGAAAGGCAAGGAGATGACATGACAGCAAAAAACGTAGAGCTTCCTACAAGGGAACGACAAGAAAGTGTGTCGCTGCCTCATAAAGGATAAAAAAATATGGAAGAGGACAAGCCTGAGGGTGAGGGTTAGATGGAAAAAAGCCTCGAAACTAAAATGCCAAAGGAGCACGGGCATGAGAATGAGTTGGGTGACAAAAGAGAAGAGGAGGCTAAGAAGGAAGAAAGTCCCAGAGGGTGCCTACCCACCAAATCCCCAATCAAACACATAACATTCACTTGGGATTCTGATGAAGATGAAGAAGATGCTAAGGAAAAGGAAGAGGCTCCTAAGGAAAAGGAGATTGAAATTAGGAAGGATGAAGAAGAAGGTGATCGTAGGTCACCTAGAGAAAATACTTAAATTCCTGAATGGTTGGAGAAGCAACTTGAGGAGAGGGCTCCCGCCCTGAGCAATCCAAGAACAAGACAAGAAGCTATCTTGGCTAGGGCACAAATCACTACCAAAAAAGAGAAAAATCCAAAAGTCAGATCCAAAGTGACAATGGATGTTTATGGATCTAGGATTGTCCAAGTGGAAACACCGGCTGTGGGAATGGAAGGAATAAGCTACAATGTCTCTACCATTAATTTGGGTACAAATACTAGGGAGAAAAAGGTAGAACACCTCCAGGAATCTATTGCCACAATAGTACACCTGATACAACAAGAAAAAGTTTTGAAAGAGGAAATAAAGGCATAAGTGGCTGACCTGACGATGTACATCCAGCAATGGTCCTTGGTGGAAGAAGTGCCTACCACGTCCGTAGCTCCACCGCAACTGTTGTCCAAGGAGAAAATTGATAAGCTAGAAAAGAGAAAGAGTTTGGATAGGACTACAGAAATCTTGTTCCAACAGGGTCTATATGTTGGAAACATGGGCATCGGTCGGGCTTTCCGAACAACAAACAAGTTCTTAGACCTATAGCAGTCTCTCAAGGGCACAAAAAAACCTTGCTCTAACTTCTCAGTGAGATATAAGTCCACCTACCCAAAGATCGAGGCTATTCTCAAAATACCAAGTGCAGCGTGGGAAAAGGAACTTGCATTCAAGAAGGGCAATCATTGGCTCATGGATGTATGGAAGCGAGAATTTGAGAACAGGAAAGAAAGGTTGGAGTAGTTGCTTAACAAGGTGGATCTAAATATTGAATGGTTCAAGGAAATTAGAGCGGATTCCACCCAATATTTCAGGCTGATGACAGGTTATGACATGCCCATAGTACAAATAGATCTAGAGAAAATAGAGCCCCACTTTCAGAAAAGGATGGAGGACGGGATGTCAGAAGAGATAACCACATATTTCATGAGTTTTGCCACCCGAGCCTTCACCTAATTAGAGTTGTTCTGGGACCACACTGCTAAGTATGAAAAAGATTGGGAAAGGCTTACAGACAACTCCAAGGAGTGGAGTTATCAATTGCTATGATCCAATATTTTGTAGGTTGACAAACTCTGACCATTGATTCTAAAGTTCATGGAATAC
>VDFB02359303.1:0-23181 GCA_007258455.2 Sequoia sempervirens
GGAAGACCATGGCAGCTTGACATAAATGCCATTTATGATGGAAGAGCCAATACATATCAAATTGAGAAGGATGGGAATGCTTTTACGTTGACTCCATTGGTTGAATATGTGAAGGACAACAACAAGACAATAAGAGTGACCATGATAGGGAAGAAAGAGTTCATAAAGTTTGAGGAAAACAAAAGAAGAAGGTGAAACCATTGTAAGGAAAGAAGATGTTGAGACAACAAGTGTGAAGAATGAACCAAGGTTGGAGAGAAAGGATATTGATTTAGTGTCAAGGTCTGATACAAAGAAGGTCAAGGATGAATTCCTTGGGAATACTCAAAACGGGTTAGCAAAACATGATGAGGTTATGGTAGGGACAATGATTTGTCCATTGGTTGCAAAGAATGTTAAAGGATAGTCTAATGCTATTAGTACAGAGGTGTGTAACTTTGATAATATAGTGGTGAGTAAGTTTGATGGTAAAGAGATCCTAAGGGTAAAGGGTTTGAAGGAAAAGATGAAGGTAACAGGTGGAATGAAACTTGGTGAAAGGTAAGAGTTTGAGTATGCAATGAAAGGGAAAGAGTGGATAGTAAGATAAATTTGGAGAAAGATTGTTTGCAGATGGTAAAGGTATGGTTGCAGATATGAAGACAGACTTAACTTTAGCTTCAAGTGAAAAGACAGGTAGACAACCTTCATCAATTGGAGGACAATATTTTCAAGGAAAGAGTCATTCCAAAGGAAGAGACAATGCATGGTTGCAGTACCTAACTCACTGGATGGGGTCACCAGATGAAGGGGTGGATTGGAGATCATTCAAAGATCAAAGGAAGTATGTTCTTAGTGTCATACAGTCCTCAAGAGACTTGAGGTCTTCTTTTAGGCCGAGTGTATGGTGCAGGGGAACCAAGTCATTTTATGTAAATGTGGTCTTTTGATAAGGTTTATATGTGTGGGGTCTTATTTTTTCATCAATAAGGTCATAATAGACCATTAGTTATGTTAGTAGAGTCATTGAATTCATATTGTCATGTTTTTGCAATATTGTCAAAAGTTGTTATGTAAAAGTGCAAAATGCACAATTGGGGAATACAAACGGTCAAGAAGATTCAAATGGTAGTTTTTCTAAGTCTATGAATGCTTTTGGAACTTGAGGAGAGGAGGTTGTTGGATATTTTGAGAAAGGAAAGCAATAAAACTCCCTGTTTACATTAAAATTTTGTGTGTTTTCAATTAATATTATTGTTGCAAGATTTTGTGATTGGCCGTACAGGAAGATTACTACTCAAAGGGTGTTGTATTCTATGAGGAAAGTTGTTAAAATCATTTAGACATTGATTTTGTTGATTTTTATTAAGTTTCAAAGTTTTGGTGAGTAATATTATGAGAACGGGTCTGTACAGACAGTTTTATGGGTTTGTAAGCCATCAAAAATGAAGTGACACCCATTCCACCATGGTATTTTGTTGTTACTTGGTGGAATGGGTGGTCTAGGGTAGGTTTAGGTTTCCATGAGGTTTCAAGAGCAGAGGAGGCGAGTTGAGTGGTTTTAGGCGATGTCCTAGTTGGCAAATTCATTGAATTTTGGTGAAAATTGGTGGTTAAAGGTGGGAAATGATTGAAAACCTTGGGGGAAGCAATTTTTGATGGTTTATTAAGCTTGCAAAAGAATTTTTAGATGTGTTTGGAGTGTTGTTAGAGTGAGAAGGGGTTGGGAAGGCATACTTTCAATAAACCCTCTTAGAAAAGGGTGTAAATGGGGGATGTAGAGTTTGATGTTTAGGAGAGCGTTTCTTTGACAAAGAGTGTTGGATTTGGAGATTTTATAACCTAGTACATGAATTTCCAAAGGAATTTGAGGTTGGTAGGTTGTTTAGGATAGAGTTTCTTTTTAAATTTGGGCTAATTTTTCCCTTGCTCAATGTATAAGATGTTATTTGAGTTCTGGGTTTGAGGAGTGTTTAGGGATATATGCTCCATTTTCACTGTTTGGAGACCTACAAGGAATTATGAATAGTGGAAACCCATTGAGTTAGGGTTTTGGGAATTGAAAAATTGTTCAATTAAGTTTGAATTGAGTTTTTTTGGCTAAGTCCTCCCTGCTCTACATCAAAAATGTAGGACCACCTCTGATTATATCTATCTTTTGCTAACCTGTATGTATTTGCTTGAGTGCTCATCTGGGATTCACTCATCCTTATCTCATTTCTTATGTTCAGTGTACTGCTAGACCAATTTAGGAAAAAAGAAAGTAGTTTTTGTGCCTCTTCTTCACAACCTTATACACTCTCCAATTCCTTCATCACTTGAATGTGTGCATTTGCACATTTTTCTTTGATATTCTCCAAATTTCCTTCATAAGATCTAATTTTAGTAGGTACTTCAAGACCAGAGATGTAGACTTTCAAAGAATCAATCATGCCTCTAAGATTCTCCATAACATAAATAGATGAATCAAAATTAGCACCGGTTATAACCTTCTGCAATTCTTCCAAAGCTTTCTGAATATTTTTCTTTCATGCTCATGTTCAAACTCACTTCCTTCTGTAACTTCTTGCTTAACAACACTCTTCCTTTTCTTCCCTATTTCGATTGTGCTATTGGAGGTACCTTCTACATTGAGATTCTTAGGGATTTCCAAAAGAACTTCAACATAATTATCAACTTCAGCCTCTGACACTTCATAGTCTAATTCGAATATCCATACCAACCTTGATTCAACTACTTCCATGTGACATAAATATGTAGACACAAGAAAATTTATGCTTTTGGAGTACCTTTTCAACAACATTTGCTGGAATCCTAAACCTTTTGTTCGTCCTCATCTGAAATTTTCCAAAGAATGTAGCAAGGGAAGTCTCTTGTGCATCTGAGCTACCAAGATTTATCACGAAGTTTTTGATTTGATGGGAAATAGACACTATATTTGACCATTCAATCCTTCCTATTTCTAGTAACTCTCCCAAAAAGTAAAATAGCAGATAGACAACAAGATTGCCATATCAAAATATATTCTTCTTACTCTTCTTGATTTCCTTTAAATTCTTATTACTATATCAACAATTGATCTCAAATCAATCTCTTTCCCTTCAAGATTTGTACCGATAACCTCAAATATCTCTTGCTCATCCATAGCCTTTCGTTTAGGAATTGGTCCGAAGGAACACAAACTAGTTACATCTTTGATAGCTTCTTTGGTAATAAAATGTGTCTCATCAATCCGTAAAGATTCATCGTGAATTCTACTTAAAAACTATTTGAATATACTTCTTTTCAAATTCAAACAAAGGGACTTTCTTCCAAACATCCAAATTTTTCTCAACCAACACTCTGCAGGCATCATGGATCTCTTCCAATTCACTTTCCCATAGCATGCTCAACTGAACTAATGACATTTCTTCTATCATACAGTAAAAAAATGCATAGATATCCTCTGTGGGAAACACTCTCAGAGGGATGCAAGAGAATGCACCAACAAACTCTTTCTTTAGATCCTTCAAATATCTTCACAAATTGACTTGCACTATTCACAATCTTTGAATTATCCATAGCAATAAAAGTGAAAGATTGTGCAAATAGAAATACCTCTGTAAATGCCAACAAGAAATGAATAGATATCCTACTTCTAGAGCTCACTTTGAATCCACTTGTTCTTTTATTCAAACCATGAAACTTTGAATTGCTCTATGAGCTTCCTTTGCACGCTTCTCTGAATTTACATAAACCTCTTGAATTGTTTGAATTTATTCTTCCATTCTGAATGATTTTCCAATAAATGCTTCAACTTGTAGGTAAATTACCTCGAAAATCATGTACGCCTCCATTCTTTCAAATTTTGCAGAATTTATCCTTCACACATGCGACTGGAAAATTCCTTAATTTCCTTACCACATTAAATACAATTTTTTTATGATGTGACACAAGTATCGATGAGGGGATTCATTATAATTTCTGATAATTGCTCCCCCTTAGCCACTACTTTACTTAGAAATTGACGGGAGTATCTACACCAGATGTCGGCATAGATAAGACTAATGATTCAACTTGCTTTCCTTCCTTTCTCCAAATCATTTTCATTTCCTTTCTTGCTTCTTCTGCATTAATGATTTGATCATGCTTCTTCATCGGATAATTATTTTTTCTTCTTTTGTAGTTATTACCAGGGTGTTCCATATTGCTGCACTTACAACAAACAACATTCTTCGTTCCATTTTTTCTTTTATTCATCTTATCTTTGTTGTCAATCAGATTGCACCTGAATGCTTGAATGGTTAAATTCAGCAATTTGTTGAAACATGGGAACTATCTTCAGGCTGTGGGTATTCCTATGGCGAAGATAGACCTCCAGATTCTAGGTTGGTTCCTATATGATGGTCAATTTGATACTTGAATAATTTTTTTTGAGAAAAGGATAAGAGGGATTGAACTGAATACATGAACCAAAAATGAAAACTTTGATGATGCACCTAATTAGAAAAACTAAACTGCAATTTGACATACAAAATGATTACTTAGTATTTTAATCTGCACAACCTGATTTGATAGTCTAGTCACTTGAATGTTTTAAACAAAGGCTTTGATTCAATACAATTTTGAGATAAAACATTATTTTCACGACTAAATTGATTAATCAATTACATGCACAGTGTATAACCAGTGAATTTAAACTAAACTGCATACATATATTTATGAAGGAGACAGAAAAATTAAAGGTTTCAAAACTAAAAACACAATAATTCTTCGATCAAATCCTACACAATAATGATGCCTGAAATCTAGAAGGCAAAACTTGAAAAAGCTGGAAATCGAAGGAATCTTCTGCTAAATAACACCAATTGAACCTGTAAACCTGTTGTTGTATTAATCTGAAAATGAAAGCCGAGTTACATGATATTTCACTTTGCAAAGTGCAAAGGCTGAAAAACAAGAACTAGAGGAAAAGGATTAAACTTTTCCAATATATACAAAAGGCATGCACAAAGTAGCCAATAACATAACTAATTGAGAACTAAAGTGAAAAACTGCATCTCTAATGTGAAATCCAAGCAAAAGCAAAAAACCTGATAAAAATAGCTCAAACTCAAGAAAAAATGAGTGAACTCAGGCTTAAACTAGCCGTCAACTCATAACTGATCAAGGGGCACTCAAACTAAACTGAAAATCCCAAAAAATGTGGCCAAAACATGCAAAAACTATCTCACTTTTATCAACTCGCCCATGATGACTGGAACTCTGAAAGTCATGCAAAATCCTCAACTCCACATGCATGTGAGTGAATTTTTTATTATTATATATTTTCCCCTTTACAATAGTTGGTTTGAAAAATTATTGAAAAAATAATAACCTTCAAATACAACTTTACAACATAGCATAAGGGGAAAATAATAAAAAAAATGTTTTGCAAAAAATAAAATTCCACTTATGACTCCCCATAATAGCACTCCAAGTTCTCACTTTGCAAATTATAAGTCAAGAAGACTCAAAGTCTTCTCACATGCTTCTGACCTCCTCATGCAATATATGCATATCACGTAATACATGATGAAAATATTTTTTCAAATGTCATCTCGTGCTCTTCATGCAACACATAGTTATATGCCCTAGTGATTTCATGGCTTTGTAAGAATAAAATAAGGCATATAATTTGTAGGATGTATGAAGACTTCATAGGATCATGGCATTGATTTTCTTCAAAAATCATAAAAATCCAAGGCACAAAAGACGTTGAGATATGTAATAGTATTCAAAAGGCATAATTAATACCATAAGGTATTAGTAAGGCATCAAAAGTTTAAAATAAAGTGACAAAAATACTTGTGAAAGTATCTGTCAAAAGTTAGGGCAAAAGGAAACCCTAAACCAAAGCATTCAATGGCCATAGCACATTCACACTTCACTTAGCATTTTTCCACTTCCACTTTACTCTGTCTCTTGCGCTGCCACTGGTGGAGTTCTCTAGAGTTTCTGAACAATGAGTCTTCAACCGTATTGATGACTCCTACCTTTGAGTTTCTCCAAAAAGGTGCCTGGTAAGTTGTATACACTCATTATTTCTAGAGATTTTGTTGTGTCTTGAGGGATTTTTAGGCTTTAACAGCTGTGACTATAAATATATTTCTAGTATCCTCCAGTTTTGCATCCATTGCTTGATGATTTATTATTTTGCAACCGCTATTTGAAGGACTTTGGAAGCTTGAATATGGCAGTTTTGAAAGTATTTCAAACAACAGGCCCATGGGTAAGTTTTATATTGTTGACTCTTACTTCTTGTAGGCCGCGTGACTTCCTTCTCTGTTTATTTATATTTTCTCCATCTGGGTGCCATCTATTATGAAATAGATTCGAGAGTTTCCCTGCTTTTTTGTATTCCACAAATAATTGATGCAAAACTCTATAAAGAGTTTGGTTTCCTTCAGAAGCAAAAGAGAAAAAACTCCCAGGCCGCAAATTTTGTAATTGATTCTTCCTTGTATACATAGAAAGCTACGCCCTCCTTTGATTTTCTGGGTATCTCTCATGCTAATGATAAAATGCTGAATTCGAGCCCCTATGAATGCAATTGTTTTCCCCATGTATTATGTGTACAACGGCTTCAAAAGCTCGATTATTTATGTAAAATGAAGAGTTCTTAGCACTCTAGTTGTCATTTTTTAATGATTTTTGAAGCCTTTTTATTCTTCATAGTTGTGACTGTCTTTGAAGATGAGAGAAATTTGGTTATACTTGACATTTCAATAAATCCTTGGCATCTTGACTTTTTCACTTCATTTTCCTGTGTAAATTATACTGTACTTTGTATTTTTCTCCTTCCATTCTGGTGGACAAATGATTGTAACTCAAAAAGTTTGAATGTTGTCCTCAACTTGCTACAGGTTAAAATTCAATTTGATTGTTCATCAATGCTTTCCTCTGAGTTATTGAAGACAGATGGTGTGACTGCCTAACTCATATTGAATCATTGATCATAATAAACCTATAGTGTTGCTCTATAACATCATTGTTTATTTTATGATCTTGCATCTCAATTTTACTAGTCAAAGGGACTGTCAAACATCATTGTATATCTTGCATTGACTGTGATATCATTGCTATTATGGCAGTGTTGTAGCATATCTTCTTCCTGATGGATAACTCATGTCTCTGCTATGACTGTTTAATGACTAGTGTGATCACTATTCTCTTTGAATACTTACAGAACACTGTGTAACAAAAAAAATGACTTTTATATGAATGAATCACTATCGTACTTCATTGCTTCTATTTTTTCATTGTAAACAATAATCACTATACTTTCTGATGAAGCCTTCGTGTTCTTGCGATCTTCATAACTTGTCAAAAAGAATGTTCTCGTTGTTTCCTTGATTTCATGACTTTATGCATATGTTATGAGATTAAGACCAATGTCATGCTGTCACTTCTATTATTCTTGACAATATGAATCTTTCCAAATGGTTGTTAGTGTTGTCCTTTATGCTGATATGCATGAACTCCATTACGAGTATGCTACCATCCTTAATTTATCATGTAAACATAATGGTGTCTTTATGCTAAGTATGAGTACTGTGTATTATGGTAGCAAATGCTACTGTCAGGAAAGCATTTCTCATTGAAATACTACTATCTTTTAATGCTGATTTCATATAGATTGAGGCTGCTCCTCCATGAAATAGTGATTTTCATGCTCTGTATATATGCCTTTAAAAAATAGCATCATTGACTGTCCTTTAATTTTCCCCATTGGGCATTCTATTTCATAATGAGAAAGTGTTATACTTGTGTCACTTTACAAATGGTTCTTTAATTGTAAATGCTTTATTAAAACAACAGATTTGTCCATTGTCTATCCACAGTCATTTGCTTTCTTGCATAAAAAACCCTTCATTGTTGAGTGCAGTTACTCATTGTGGCTATCGTAAGTTGTTGTTCTTGACATTGTAATGTTGTCCCTTGAGGATTTGATTGCATTGAAAACATTATTTCCCCTTGATTTTTATGGGCACTATACCTTTATAGTTGTCGGGCTCAACCCTTGTGGGAGCCACATTTTACCCCACAACTATAATGAGAAGAGATTGATGAAAAATGTACCTGTTCCTGCACATTAAACAAACAAATTAGCAAAATAATTGAAGCTAAAAGCTTCCATTGAACTTCGTGCTCCCTGAACATCTGCCTTTTTAAATGACTTAATCATCTGGTGAATGCTTGATTGGATGCGTATTACATTTATGTTGGTAATGTAGGCATGAGGAAGGATTTGATTCTTCATTGATCTAACACCACCTTTTTACAATCTTGCAGATGCATTCGAAACTTGGAACTGCTATAGCTTGGAGGCACGAGAACTAAAGGCTTCAAATGACAACAATTCGTCATTCCAGGCAATGACGAATCACCTTCTCCCTTATACCTATATTATCTTCAGTTGTGTTGTGCACATCTTTTCCTTGTATTCATTATTTGATTAATAAAATCAAATTAAGTTACTCCCACAACTTGTGTGGGACTTTGGTTTTTACAATATGAATAAAGCAACATTACTATGCAATTTAATAATTTCTTCTATTACAAACATTTGCATAATAACACTGGAAATTCACAAGAAATCAGATTCTGGAACGTAATGAATACTTAAGCATAAATTTTTGTACCTTTTAATGAAGAATGCAAATCAACTCTACCTATTTTGAGTTGTGGCTAAAAATAGGTAACAATCTTCACATAGACTAACTTTATATTAAATCTTCTTGCACTTAAGACATTTGTCGAAGAATGATAAAAAATATTTCATTTTACTTTTGCAGTCCTTTTCCTTATGACCAAATTTCTCGCAGGAATAACAAACACCATTGAAATATAAATACCTTTTAGCATCATGTCATTTGACAGGAGTTCTTCCAAAATTGTTTCTTAGATCCTTGATTTGTCCATTTTTGCACCAAGTCCTTTTATTAGTAGATTGCTTTGCTTTAGAAATTTGACCTTCCTCAAACCCTGAACCACTCTTATCCATTTTCGATATCTAAGAATTAATCAATTCATCAAGCATTGTTGAGTTTATCTTATATTTTTCTTCAAAACTTCTTGCCTTTTCTACATCAGATCTCAAGATTTTTGCTTCTTCCTCAAGCTTTATGCATTCATCCATCTTCCTTTGAATTTTAATTTTCTAATATTCTCCAATTCTTTTCTTTTCATCTAATTGTTGCAGTAGGTTGGCAATAGTTTCATCTGCTTTAGCCAATAGATCACATGCTTTAACACTTTTACTTCACAACTTTTCAATATACTCATTCGATTTCATCAACTTGTCCTTCAGATCTTCTATTTCTCCTAAACATCCAATAGAGACCACTTTCAGAGGAAAAAATTTCTTATATTCAAATTTTGAGACCTTCCTCAAGTTGTTAGTCTCCTTCCAAGGAACCAGGCTTTGATACCAATTGTTGAACATCCAAAATATTGAGAGGGGGGTGAATCAATATTCCATAAAACCATTCACATAAAATCCATATAACCATTATCACAATTTTGACTGAATTAGCAAGAGAGAACATAGAAATAAATCAAAGCAACCATACACATGAACACCATGATTTTTGCATGGAAAACCCAAAGAGGGAAAAACCACGGTGAGGGTTAACTCACAATATATTATATCTGGATACAAAATATTACGAGGCTCACTACTAGGACTCACTGTCCTTAAAAAGGCTCACTGCCTGAATACAAAAGATGGTTGACCGCCAAGATACAAAGATAGTGGCTCACTGCTAAGAGATTGAATTGATAGGATACACCTTTAATGTGTAGGGTTCAATTCCAATGAAGCTCATAATATGTAGTACTGCCTCACACAACAGTCGCTCAACAAACCTGTACTGATCCACAACTGATAAAGCATAATTTAGGCTTGGACCTTTCTTCCACACACTTTTTTTCTCCACATTTTCTTCTCCTTCTTCGCTCTCTCATCTCATTCCTCAAAACATCTTATATATATACAAGTATATCTTAATCATCAATTAGGCCAGCCTAATTAGATGAAAACAAAATGATCAAAACTCTCTTTGTCAGTACCATAAAATATTTTATCCATGTAATGTATTGTACCAAGTTGGCTGACATCCATAAAACACAACTAGTCTCCATAATGTATTGCATACGTTGAGTCGGCCAAGACTAGAACACAATTATCTAAACCAACAAATAATCCTCAAAGAAAACACCTTCCAGATCTAAGAACACATTAATTTCCCATCATACCACCAACATATAGACCATCAACAAAACCACAACATAAGAATATTCACCTTAATAGAATGCAGAGTCTCCCACACAGTATGCCAAGCAAGGAACAACCATAGAACACAAAGTTGCACTCTGTCAGAGATAACTTTCTGCTCACAACCAAAAATGTCTCAAGAACTAGGATATAGCTATTTAAATGAGTCATGATAACATGGTTAAGAGATTAGAGTCATGATCATATCTTGCAGTGATTTTCGGACTCAAACACCAACACACTGATCCATCACAAAAGGGCATTAGTGACATAGAGCAGCTTCCGGTAAACCAAGTAGACTTCTCATAGAGTTATCATCATGGAGATATCATCATGTTGACATCAATGAAAACATAGAAACGACCAACACAAACCATCCATACTTCATGCTCATGTTGTAAGGCCCAACAAAAGGTACCTAATATGGCTACAAATTTGTTAGGATCTTCCTTGCTTACCTTACACAAGTTTCAATTATGGGAGGGTGTGGAGCATTATTTTTGTTTGCATTAGTTTATCAAATTATATTACTTTATATGCACCTAGTTAGCATACACTCACTTAGTTGTGTCAACCAGTTGCCTACCCATGTCTTACCAACCTAATTACCACTTGTCTAGTTAGTGAGTTAACTAGTTATGTATGCTTATCTCTTGTGCACCTAATTGTCACTTATCTAGTCCTACTTGAGTTACACTACTTCTATCACTAGTTAACTCCATAGATATTAGGCATGTTTAGCTTAAATTAACCCCATCTATTATAGGTGTTGAGTCTTAGTTGTTTACTAAATTTTATATATTGCCTTGATTTATATAAACACGTGTATTATGTATTTTTGTACTTTATTTATTCCTTGATTAGAATATATATATTTCTGTCATATTGAGTTTCTATGTTACTGTGATTTCCTTTAACATTATTCTTTTTGTGTTAATATTCTTACAAATTAATTAAATGGAAATATAGAGTTGAGGTCGCAAAAGTTTATGTTAAGTTAAAAAAATTATAGATTGACTAGAAAAAAAGTGATGAATTATTCTTCTTAATGATGGATCATAGAATATGATCCAAAATGTTGATGTCAAAAATCTTGACATGATTAAATCTAGAAACATTATAAGCAATACTATGGATAGTGGAAATATCATGACTTTTAAAGAGAGAATATGTTTGATTTAGAGTTTGTACCAATGGTAAAAGGTTGAGAAGACATTTGAACAATATTCTAATATTTGAGATCAAATTCTAAAAGTCTTTATTTTACATCATAATTAATAGTATTTTCATTATGACAAAAATAATATAATTTAAATGTGTAGTACAAATAGACAATTCCACACAATCAATATTCTAATAATTAAAAGACAAAAAACAAAGAGAACTATGGGTTGAGCAATAAATATAAACAATTTATAATATTTGTGCAATCTTTAGTGTCGATAAAACTTTCTATGAAGTTGTGTACTCTCATGGAATGCAATTTTTTTAAAGGTTGGAGATAGTTATTTTTTAGTCACTTTAATTATTTTCCTTTAAAGGAAGTTCATATTCAAATCCTTCCTCATTAGCCTCTTACTCCATGTCTTGATCATAAATGGATGTGCAAATTTAGTACTAAACTTTTGACTGGAATGAATGCTTAAATTTGGAAATCAAAAGCAAATTTTGAAACACAAGTTCTAGCTTGGAAAATTTTACATTGCAAGCCACCAGGGATAGATTGAAATGTATCATGGTTCCGCCAGTAAGCTGCCCCTTTTTCTCATGTGCGGAAAACATAAACATATATTTTGAGATTGCTTCTTTGTCAAGAAATAATGGATTGCTATCCTTAGAAACTTTCTTGCTATCTTTTATCATGAGTTGAATTAGAAACGATATATTTTGGGTTTTGGTTTGAATAATAATGTGATTGTTGATTCCATTAAGACAAGTCATTTTAAAATATATTTGGAAAACTAGATGTACTACTACATTCTCTAATAATTGTTATTAAACAATTGTAATTTTCAGAATTTACTTTGATATTTTTTTCCATATTGCCTTTCTTTTATCACAACTATAGGTCTTATCAAGGAGGAATGTTAAAGCCATGGATGAGCTCCAACAAATCAAAAATCAACTAATGCAAATTTAAAATTATAATAAGTTTGATCTAAGTCAAGGAGTGATTAAGTGGATGAAATGACTTTCTTTCGGCCTTGCTTTGTTCAATATAAAAAATAATTTGGTCCTTAAAAAAGATAAAATTAAATGTTTACACTGCAAAAAGTCGCATCCAATTGAAATGAAATATTTTACCAATAATTCATACTTAAAAAAAATCTAAATTATACTTATCGTACCCTAAACCAGGCTTGAAATTTGATGATCACTCCTACCTTTCATATGAAAGTTTTATGACGGTCTGATTATGTAGATGCCTTTCATTTGATCTTTTAAAAAAATATAAATTGTCAAAACATTAAAAACCTTTGTTATGTCATTAGTCATATATATATATATATATATATATATATGTATTAAAATTTGAATATAAAATTAGAAAACAATGACAACTATTAGTAATGATTGCAAAAATCTTAAATTTACTATTATTGTAATAGTTATAATGATTGTAAAAATCTTAAATTTACTATTATAACTATCGAAAAATCTTAAATTTACTATTACAATTCATAGTAAGTTTCTAAATTATAGTAAAAAATATTTGAGACAATTTGATTAAAAATATTTTAAAAATTAAAAAATTATATTCTATTTTAAAAAGATTCTAAATTAATATATATTTCTATAATAAATATTATAAAATGATATATAATAATATTATAAATTAAAATATTATATTATATTTACTTTCATAATTTTTTTAGGATCTACTAATAATTTAAAGTGTTGTATATACTATAATCTAATCAATCTATACTTCTAAAAATTTTAGAATTATAATTATTCAGTTTAAAATTGCAAAAACGGTCAAATAGACCATCAAATTTCAGGCCTGCCCTAAAATGAGATTGAAGAATACGAACATGTACTTTTCGGCTCTACACTAAAAACAATGGGAACTTAACCACAATAGTTTAAAAAATTGTTTTCCTCCCATTACTCACAAAACAAGGGCTATAAAATCTATCGACCCTGAACAAATGTTGCACGTCAAAGTCAAAGCAGACTTCTCCATGACACATCACATAAAATCACACGCCCATTAATTTCAACGCTTTATCCACTCCATGTTATATACACACTATATATCCGTCCGCACAAAGAATATACTCACCGAAAAGAGGCGTCCTCGAGAGAAATAACGGGAAAAATAAAAAAGCCGAACGCCATGATTTTTTTTCGACATTTTCGCTTTATTCTCTGCCGCAGCTGCTCTTTTGCGTAGGGTTTGTCTGGCGCATGCTTGTCAACTGTGATGAACATTTTCTTTGCTACTCGGCCCTTTTCATAACATAGAGAAGAGGAAACCCTAATGGAGGTGATGCCCTATTACGGGAGTGGAGATGGAGGTGGAGGTGCAGGGGGCAAGCAGCTTCGCTCCCGCAGGCGTTATGCGCCAGCCAGGACTCCATATGATCGTCCTCTCGAGAGCCGCCGTAGTAATTCCAGCAGTAGGTCGTGGTTTTCAAGGATTGTAAACCCCATCGCCAGCGGCGCCGGAAAGTTGTTTTCCTCTGTTTTCCGGCGGCCGGAGGAGACGTCGTCGTCTTCTGCTTCTTCTTCAGACGACGACACCGACGAGGAGGACAACACCTCCGGTAAGGGAATTTAGTTAATTTTATGCTTTCTTGCGGTTCGAAACCCTAGGGTTAGGTGTTAGCTTTTGGAAAAGGAATTTAACTGAAGTTTAAAAATTTCTAGCTTCTGCATTTCGCAACTTTGGAGAAATAGATTCTGGGAAAATTGTGATAAAGTTTTGGAGATGTTTTGAAGGCTACTTTGTGGCTCACCGTTACACGGAATGATGCGTAGGGATGGAGGATTAGAGCTTCTTATATACATAATTTTATTATGAGTTCTGAAGAACACTCCAATGTCCATGGGGAATTTTGTTAATGGACTGCGGATTAGAACTCTCTCTTTACGTAGATAACACTATTACAAGCACACGAGGGTAGGTTATATCTACAACAAAAAGAGCATTAACCAGCCATTATAAAAGCAATGGGATTATTTTTGACCAAAATTGTCAAACATAGATAATGATTGACATTGTTATGAAGATTTAGCAATTGCCATAAAAACAGTGTGTGGTCCATTGTAACGAATAACTATGTGTATGATATTATGTGTTTTATCTGTCACAAAGCATGATGTGTATAGATTGCAGACTAGGTCTGCTTGCTTATATTGAAAACTATTAACATACTTAACATGAGGGCGGAAAGGATCAACAAAGAAAGATGAATAATTATGATTTAGCTATCCCGCAGTGGAATTATATTTTCACCAAAATTGCAACCTTGATAATGACATTGTGATAAATATTTATATGATAAACATTTAGAATGATCCTCTATCATCCGTCTTAAATTATTAAGGGCATATGGAATACAGATTAGAGTTCCTTATATGAATAAATCTATTAAAAACAAATAATTATGCGCAGATTGCATAAAAGAGAACATTTAATTACAATTTTAGCTATGTGTTTCAAAGGCAGTGGAAGTTTTACCATAACTGATGAAAGAAAGAATCTTCAATGGCTTGTTTTCTGGGATTGCTGCTTGTGCACATTTTTGGATCATAATCTATGATGTGATAAAGACTTAGATAATCCATGTCTCGAGTGATGATCTGTGGTTCATTGTTATAATATAATGTTTCACAGAGAATGCCAATCAGGTTTTCTTGTGTGGATCATAGTGTACAAACTTGGCGAGCTATAAGCTGGATGCACAAGTTTCCTGCCTGGCGAGTAACTTGCTTGGGACTTGTGGACTGAGTTGGTTCAGGAAACTTGTGAATTTCTTGGTGAGACTTGCTGAGTTTATAGCACAGCTTTGTCAAGTATTTCCAGAGGCTTGCCCAAAGAAAAAAAAAATGCCATGGGTCTGTGAAAATGTGCCTGATTTTTATTTTTTTTGTCATTGTCATCTTCAGTGATTGTGGTCTTAGCAGTGTAAATTGAATGTCAATTGATTGAAAGGATTTATCAGTGGTTGGTTAAAACTTAAAAGCAATAAAAATATGAAAATTGGCCTCTGACCCTTGCTCTGGTCATAAATAGGAAAATGTAAAAGTTGTTTTGGGCTGTGACAGATGGAAAAGCAGAGTTTTTCACTTTATTTCGCTTGAAATGGCAAAAACATCTTTTCCACACATTTTATGAATTTCAATTTTTAGTCTCTCCTCTTTAGATCTTGAACATGCTTAAATCTTAAATAGTTGAATTCCATTTTACTATTGGTTTGCCTAGTCAATTCCGAGTCAAGTGATGCTACTATAATCAAAATAGACGTCTGTGTTGTCTAAATTCATTCTTTATGTCTTTCATGCATTATTTAAGTTTATTTTGTATATTTAGTTAACTTTTTAATTCGTCAATTTTTTGTCAAGGCCCAAGAAAGAGTCAAAATTTTGGGTTGCCAAGTTTTTGTTGAGTCCAAGATTTCAAACAATGGTATGAATAACTCCTATGATTGAGTTTTCAAAAAGTCTGCAAAAAAGCAGCTCCTGCAAAAAATGAAGATTTTTCAAAATCACCATAAGATTTAACGCTTTTTTTCTTTTTCTCCTCCTTGTAGTCTCTTCTGATGTGGTTTGTCTTGCCATAGTTTCAACATTTTGCCTTGGAATTTTTAAGAGTTTAGATCTCCCACAAAATGTAGATCTGCTTGTCTTTTTTCTTATCCTTCTTGCCTTTTTTTAGACCACCCATGAACAACCAAGGCCTCTTTGGTGGATTCAATAGCTTTCCTCATCTCTCTTAGAGAGAAAAGCACCCACAATTGCATCAAGCATTAGTTTTGAGACAATGCTTCCAATAGCCATTACTAGGTTGTCCCATGAGTCTTGCAAAGAGTATAGAATGGTCACGAGATTGATCTTCTTCCTCTTCACATCCACAAATTGTAATTGGGTTATAATCATGTTGAATGCATTTAGGTGATTAGGAATAAAATCATCATCATCCATCTTCAAAGTGTATAAGTTTTGTAGAAAAAGCTTATTATCAAGGGATTTAGCTAGGTACAAGGTTCGTAGCTTTTCCCAAAGGGTTTCTACAATGGATTTTTCAAAAAAAATTTGTAACATAGTATTTGCCAAGCAAAGCTTGATGAGGCTTCTTGCCTTTCTATGCAATGTTGCCCAATCGTTTGGTGACATTATAGCTGGTTTGGATCTAGATATTGTAGCCCATAGATCCTAATGTGTGAGAGAATCCTCCATCTTGAGCTTCCACGACTCAAAGTTAGTGCTGCTGAATTTTTCTATCTTTAGTCTAGATTTGCTTGCCATCTTTATGAAACAAAAATATTCTTTGTGCATGCTCCCACCCAAAAACCAAGATTAGTACAAAAAATGCACATTCCTACCACCTCAAATTTGTGTTGATTAGGCTTTGTTACCAAATGAAAGGATGTTAAGGTGCAAAAAATAAAATGGTTTGCAGGAAATAAATAACACAAGAAAATCATTCTTTGTATGTCATGTCCCCGAAATTGTAACGTATTGAAATACAAATAAATGAATAAAATAAATGAAATACATTATTATTATTATAATTATAAATAAGAACAATACAAAATAAATATTGACAATTTAAATATCATTGTAATTATAATCATTATAATATATATATATTATAATGATTATAAATATTATAAAGAATGATATCGAGTGTTTGTGAATTGTCGAAGAATACCGGTATGCTTCTATATAAGTAACATTTCGTGTTAGTGTAAATAAACTGACTATACTTCCCCTGTAGACAAGCGGAGGGATGGCTGGGGTTACACCCTCGGTGGCGCCTACATAGCCCAACAGAGCTATCCACCTAAGTTCCGGTAGGGCACTGACTAATCTCACTATCCATCGATTAGGTTTGAATTTCCTCACTATTTGCCATCCGGTTGAACAACTACTATCTATGCAACTACCTCGTCAAAGCAAGAATTGGAAGGCAACTGGCTAAAAGCTTTATGGTATGTGGCTATCGTCCACCACTCAAGCTCCTAGCCACCCAAGCTCCTAACCAGCCCCCGGGAGGTAGATTATATTTGTGGGAGGCTATAGAGTTGGGCATAGCCGATTTAGCGGTGAGTGAAGCTCTTCCGGGAGATGTAGAAGAAGGGCAGGGCGGGGTGTGGCCCGCTGCGGTGTGATCATCGAGCGATCGTATCCGCATCTAGAGTTGATAACTGCAAGGGTAGGCGAATCCTTTTCAAACGGGCCTATAGTTCCCCCCCACCCTGCAATAGTTTCGGGTGGGTGGAAGATAAAGCGGGGAGCAGCATACGCCAGCCTTCGACACTGACCATATGGCCTTAGGTGGGGTTGGATCGACCTATTCGCAAAAACCCCACTGCGGGGGGGGGATATAGATACGCATTAGAACGAATGGGACGAAGGGGTGGGTGGGGGGAGATCAGATGGGGCCTGCCACCCGAGACAACCTTCGACCTTTCAACTTAAATGGATTCAATTTCAACCAATCTGTTGTTGACAATCAAGGTCATGTAATTAACACTTGGGCCGATATCATTAATCGTGCTAACCTTGGTATGGAAGTTACGCACGAACGTAATGCTCACAACTTCCCTATGGAACTTCCCCATCTAGCTACTCTAGGATGGGGAGTCGGTCCTGGTGGGGAAATTGTGGACTTGACATGCATCCATGCCCTGAACAGGACACTGGTACTGTCGTCAGTTCGTGCTGCAAGGTGGTCCCTTATACACACACACACACTAAAAGATATAAAAAAAAGAAAACTAATATAAAAATAATAATAATAAATATATTTTAAACAAGAAACATTTAATATAAAAATAATATGTTATACATAACTAATAAATATATTAACATATAATATATTTATATAAAATATATAAACAACAACAATCATATAATAATATTGCTTATAGTGATTATAAACAAAGCATAGCAATTCCATGTTGTGGCAAGATGTGATAACAATTAAATGACTATAGAGCAGTGATAGGATGCAATACTAAGAATCCTACGATTATGCTAATACAACCAAGATCTGATGCGCTTCCATCATGATCACTGATGGTGTGATCTTTTAATAGTTGCGCTTGGTGTTATTAGTAATAAAACATAATATTGACACTTGTTTGATGTTTTATTAACATATTAGGAAAGTTCGATCCTTTTGCAAAAGTCACCTCTTTTGAAGGAGGCGTATATGTATGAAACATTGTGTCTTTTAAAATGAATCACATTTCTTGGAAGGCATAAATAGGGAATATCATGGGAAATACAGGGGCATTCAAGGGAAGAAAAAGAAAATAAATAAAATCAGGAATATACAAGCAGATCGGGAAAAGGGAATAAGGAATATTCTCAGACATAAGGGTAGATATCTCAACAAATATGATCATTGAATCGTATATAGGGTTGCATCGGAGATATAGAATAGATGAATGCAGGAGTAACTAACAGGTTTGAAAGAGATAATAAAGGAACAAAATGAGCAAGTAAGTATAATATAATTAACAATATAAGAATAAGTAAATATATGTGCAATCAGGAATAAATAATAATCTGCACTCAGGAACAATAAGGGAAGTAAGTTAATATAATTACATATATACATATAAACATAAATATATAAGTTCATTAGAAATATATATATATATATATAATGACGCTTTCAACAATTTTTGAACCTTATAAGTAATTATGTGTAATAGATTCTCGTTTGTTTGGTCTACACTAACAATATCTTTTGAGTGTTAAGAGCAGATCGATTTGGGAATTAGGAGGAAGAGAAACAGATCGGCCAACAAACCTGTTCAGGAAAATGAACTGGTAAATTACTTGTATTAAGAAAAACAAAAGATTACATTATATAGCAGTGCCAGAGCACTGTAGGAATTAATGAGTCTAGCTACCTCTACCTACAGACATTTAAGATGTCAACCACCTAGAACTGTAGACATTAAATGTCTACCTACCAAAAACAGAAAATATCTAATCTACTTAAATACATCATAATTGACCATTAAATATAGAGAATATAATATTTTAACACCCTCCATTAATGGTCAATCTGTCAACAACACCAAGTAGCCCCTTGAATTTGACAAACTTGTCTGGGCTCAAAGACTTGGTGAGAATATCTGCAGTTTGATCCGTTATCGGAACATATTGCAGCTGAACTGATTTGTCTTCTACTAGCTTGTGAATGTAGTGACAATGAAGCTCGACATGCTTGGTATGTTCATGGAAGACTGGATTTTTTGCCAATTTGAGCACCCCTTGATTATCAGTGTACAAGGGAGAAGGTCCTGCTTGTGACATTTGCATGTCAGAAAGCATCTTGCGGAGCCAAACTGCCTCACATGCTACCTTAACAGTTCCCCGATATTTTGCTTCAGTCGAGGAAAGAGCCACTGCTTGTTGCTTCTTGCTGGTCCATGTTACAACACCTATACCCAAACTGAATACATACCTAGAAGTGGATTTTTTGTCATCCACTGAACCAGCCCAATCTGAATCTGTATAACCAATCAGCTTTGGATCCTTGCACCTACCATACAATATGCCATAATCGGAAGTGCCCTTAACATATCTCAACACTCACTTCGCTGCAATCCAATGATCAACTTTTGGAGCTGTTATGAAGCGAGAAATGTAGCTCACTGAAAAACTGATGTTAGGTCTAGTGGCAGTGAGGTAGATGAGACTGCCCACTAGTTGCTTGAATGCCGTTTCATCAACCGGAGGTGAATCAGAGTTGGCTGACAACTTCAACCCCTTCTCCATAGGTGTGGAGGCAGGTTTAGAATCTTGCATTTGAAATTTGTCAAGCAGACTTTTGTCATATTTAGACTGAGAGATAAAGATGCTACCAGCGGTCTGCCAAACCTCAATACCCAAACAATAATGGAGAAGCCCCAGATCTGTCATGTCAAAAGCCTGATACAAATCCTGTTTGATTGCCGCAATCCCTAAGTTACCCAGTTCGGGTTCAGGGATGGGTGCGAATACGAGAACCTGCATGATGCGTGAAATTTTTTTTAGGGGTTTGGGTACGTATGGATGCGTGTGTATATATATATATAAATATTTATTATATATACAAAAAAATAAGAGAAATATACAGAATTGTAAAACTAAATCATTTCATAGTATGATACTTGATCATTGATCAATGCCAAATGCTAAAGATAAATATTCACGATCATTGATTATTGATTGAGCAAGATTCATCATACATTTACCCTGGCAAACACATTCCCAGGTCTGAGATATTTACAAACTCATTGTATTACTTGTAACTGCTGTTCATTCTATTATCTGCTGTTATAAATCAATGTATTTGCTGCTACAAACAGACTGTAAGAAGTTGTAAAAGATTATAACCTTGTCTCAGATTGAGTACAGACTTTCTTCTATCTGCTGTTAATTTTCTGAGGAATAACTTCATACATCAGCTCTAAACAGAACACAGGAAGTTCTTGCAATAAGTCTGAATATGTATTTCTGAATATGCTTGGTAAACTCAGTCCAATATTGAGTAGTACGTTTAAGATTTGGGTTATTAGATTTACTGTTAGTACTGTCACGTCAAGTCTATGGAGTGGAGAGTAATGTTGTAATGCTGATTATCTGTCATACTGTTATCTACTGCAAATTTTTGAGGTTGTTGTCAATTCTGGTCGTTGTATGTAATGTTTCTGCTGCAAATATAAGCTCAGTTTGTATCGCTGTGGTCTGGCATAGTTTTGGAATACTGTGATCTGCTCTTTGTTGGTTATTCTGAGTATGTACAGGTCTGATATTAATTTCTGAGCAGTTATCTATTGTGTATCATATTTGAAAGTTGGAATGGCTCAGTATTGATTCCCAGATTTGCTTCTGCATTACACATTGAATTATCACAATGGAAATCATCACTATGAAATGATCAATGATCAAGTACATACTATAATCAATGCCATTTTAGGGTTAGGGGGAAAAAAATTTTAAAAAATGTTTTTTAATCATGTTTGGGCCCATTTTTTTTGACTTGGCCCATGGGTTCGCCTGGGTTCGTGCTGGGTACACACGGGTTCGTGTTGGGTACGCACAGGGTGCGTGCCGACTAGCAATGGAGACCATGAGTTCGGTGCACCCAAGAACCTGGCGAGATACAGTCTTTGAGCCGCGCCACAATGCGGAGCTGACCGCGAACCATGAGCGAACGGCAGGATTAGCGTGCGAACGGGTTGAGGCATGGAGTGCGAATCAGGCTTAACTTAGCCGCAATCAAATGTGTTGAACTACCAGTAATGATCAAGTCATCAACATAGACAACAAGAAAGAGAATATCATCACTAGAGTGTTTGACATACAGATTAGTGTCAAAAGGGTTGCGCTGAAAACCATGATCAACCAAGTACTGATCAATCTTGATGTACCATGCACGAGGCGCCTGTTTCAGTCCATAGAGTGCTTTCACGAGCCTACATACCTGATGTTCTTTGTTGGCAACCTTGAAACCAGGAGGCTGCGTCATGTAGACTTCTTCCTATGACTCCCTTTGTTGAGAAGGCACTCTTAACATCCATCTGATGAACTATCCATCCAAATTGGGCTGCAATAGCGAGAAGAAGACGAATTGTGCTCATCTTGGCAGTAGGAGCAAAAGTCTCCTCATAGTCAATGCCCTCCCATTGTGTGAATCCCCGAGCTACCAATCATGCCTTGTACTTATCCAAAGTACCATCGGCATGATACTTGACCTTGTAAACCCATTTGCAGCTGATAGGTTTCTTCCTAGGAGGAAGATCAGAAAGAACCCAAGTGTGATTCTTTAGAAGACTATGGTATTTTGTTTGCATAGCCTTTTCCCACTCTGAAATTCCTTTAGCCTCTGAATATGTATGAGGCTCATAGATGCTGTGAATGTTGGCCGTAAGAGCAAAATTGATTGTGTTTTGCTGCTTGCTCTTTCTACGAACTGATCTGCCCTCAATGAGCTCATCATCATGAAGATCTCCAATAGTCTTGAGCCACCACTTAGGCCAACGAGTAGAAGTACCAACATCTGGAATAGGAGAAACAACATCTCCTGGGATTTCTAGAACAAAGTCATCTGGATGTGAGTCTTGACGAAAATCAGGTGGTGCTAGATCATGACTAGTAGGCCCCTCATCTTCAAAGTTAGAATGCTCTGAAGCCCTCCCATCAGGGGAACCAAGAGGAAGACGAACACCCTCATCAGAAGCCTTCATAGGCTGATCCGCAGGACTGGTAGTAGGAACAAATGGATCGGTAGTCTCATCAATCACAACATCATGACTGAATATGAGACGATTTGTCTCCACATCAATTAATCAGTATGCCTTGTGATTGTCACTGTAACCAGTAAACATAAGTGTCTGGCTCTTGGAGTCCAACTTGGTATGCTTGGCTTTTGGAATCCATACATGAGCTGTAGAACCGAAGACTTTCAAATGGCCCACCTTAGGCTTACATCTTGACCAGGCTTCTTCTGGAATCATCTTCTTAACGGCCTGTGTAGGTGACCGATTCAGGAGGTAGACTACAGTATAAACTGCTTCAGCCCGGTATTTCTTAGGTACATTTCTGTACTCCAGCATAGAACAAGCCATTTCAGTAATGGTGCAATTCCTAGGTTCAACGACACCATTCTGCTGAGGGGTGTATGGTGTAGTGAGTTGGCATTTAATGCCATGTGTAGCACAAAAGTTAGA
>VDFB02359304.1:0-27873 GCA_007258455.2 Sequoia sempervirens
TATATTTTAATTAAACTAATATGTTTCCATACATGATATACTAATACATTATATCAGTGTGATTAAAACTTGATGTAAAAACACACATAGTTAAATCCAAAACACTTTTACACTTGAGTTCAATGTTAAAAATAAAATATTATTCAATTTTAACACTTTTGATTAAGTAGATCAATTAAATAAAATTTATTAATTTATTAAACATATTTTTTAGTATATTTAATGATCTATTTAAACACAAAATATATAATTAGGTCAAGATAGTTACCAACTTATTGTTCAAAAATAATTAATGTTAATTTTTTCTATTTTAAAATATGGTGATTTTAACAAGTATTCTCTTTAAAAAAGTAAATAAAATTCAAAAAAATGAAAAAAGGTGAAAATAAAATTCAATTAATATCAAATTATATTAAATACATTAACATCTAAATATTTATATTAAATTTAAATATTTTTACTTTCTATCTTATTTTATCTTAAATATTTCATAATCAAATTTAAAAATTAAAAATTAAAACTTATAATTAATTTATATTAAAAATATCAAAATATTAATATTTAAATTAATTTAATAGAAATATGTTTTGAAAATTTAAATATTTTTTATATTAAATATTTATATATATTTTACATTAAAATAAAATTTTAAATATTTTTTGTAATTTTAAAATTATAGTTAAATAAGAAATAAAATAAATATAATATTTATTTAATAAAAAAATGATAAAGTATAATCTAATCTTTTAGTATATACTATTGGATTATACTGTATTGACTTAGTAGAGTCAAAATTTACACTCTGCTCTCATTGCAGGATTCTAGGTCCAAAAAAATGAACGTAACATTAAATAACAATATGCAATTAATATTAGAAATTTTAAAACAAAACTTAATACTCTAGAGGATGGATTACTCTAGAGTAAATGAACACCCAACTGAGACAAGAATGTAATGTTTAGAGATTGCAATTAAGACACATCACGCCACAAACAAATCTACTAGATATAATTTCAATATCCAATAAAGATGTGTAATTAACATCCAGAGATTTAATTAAATATATATTTTTTTAAATCATTTTCCATTCATGTTCTTATACTGGATATAAATATTAGATAAAAAAATCTAACTAAAGATAGGAAAAATCTAGTATTATATTTTTTTTAAATATAATTAAAATAGTTAAGTTAGAATAGTTAAAATAGTTAAAACCACAAGAAGCAAAGAGTTTTATCTCTTTTTCTAAGAATTATATGAAAATGTTCAAAATAAGATTAATTAAATTTCTAACATGATTGAATATCTTAACACCA
Source organism: Sequoia sempervirens (assembly GCA_007258455.2). Classification (NCBI taxonomy): domain Eukaryota; kingdom Viridiplantae; phylum Streptophyta; class Pinopsida; order Cupressales; family Cupressaceae; genus Sequoia; species Sequoia sempervirens. The sequence goes on from VDFB02359304.1 coordinate 1,317, forward strand.
TACTTATTTATTTTTAGTTAGTTGATAATCTTTATTAAATTTAATCAATCAATTATTGCTCATGCAATTGGATTATTTCAAGATTCCTTAGCATCAGGATCTAATTTGACTTCCCTAATATCTATATCTATGACACACCAAAATCTTGTGGTACCTCCCTTAGTAGCATTTTTAGGATATAACAATAATATATTTTCTGAAAGTAAAACACTTAAACATGTTAATTAAATAAATGCAACGTGAAAATGCATTATTTTCATTTAAAATAGAAAATACTCTACATTTTGTTTGTGTAATATCCCCAATGGGGTCTGCCCTAAATTTTTTGATTTATTTCTAGATTTCTAATTTATATTTCTACACTTTTCCAATTTAGTTTTCTGCCCAAACCCTAGGAATGAATTTTGATTTCAAACAAAATATCACAATGAACATACAAATGCCCAAACATGACATAGAACATACAAAGTACTTTACAACTAAAGCAATTAAATACAAATTCTAAGTTTATTCATTACATTTTTCCCTACCGTCTCCTCTAAATCTAAATGCTTTTCACTCTCCGGCAGGAACTCAACGCTTGCGTCACTTGTTTTATTTTATAACAACACTACCACCATTACAATTATAAAAACCTCGTGTTTCATAATAGAACAAATTTACTTATTTAAATCTTAATAGAAGTCAAAAACATTTATGCTACTTGATCTATTTTCAAAATTATAGAGTTTTAAATAAATTCAAGATCTATTTTAAAAATTATAGTTTTAAATAAATTAAATGTTTATAACATTAAATATTTTGTAGACATCTGATTTTATGTTTAGATATAATATATAATAGACAATTTTTAAAAAATATTTGAACAACCAATAAAATATATTAATTTAATTAAAAAATGTAAAATAAGAAAAGAAGAAGTTAATTTACAAAATTTTAAAAGTAAATTAAAATAATTTTTAATAGATTAAGTAAGGTTGGCAACTTGGTCTTTATAATCAATGTAGTTATTGTTTCTATCTAATGTTTTTTCAATAGAAAACTTTTATCATGGTGGTCTCTAACATGAAAATCAAGTGATCCTATCAATTGACCACATCTTTAACATGAAATAAATACTAATACTATTAACATATTTTAATTGAACTAATAAGAAATTTTGTTATATTTTGATTATACAAACAACAAATCTTGCCTTCAACATTATAATTTTAAATCTAAATCTAAATAAAAAAGTCCTTTTATAATCTATAATGCATGATGATATTTACAACTAATTTTTTACAGACTATTGAAGTGTCTATATAGTTAAGTTGATATTTTACATCAAGTTTAAAGTGATGGTTCATTGGCAAGTAGAATATAAATTTCCTTGAACATATGCCAATTTTTTTACATCAACTTTAAAGGGTTCATTGGAAAGTGGGATATACATTTCCTTGATCATCTGCCAAATTTTCTGTCCAATTTTGACATTATTGTGCAAAATCTTCAATCCCTGCAATACATATTAGATAATTTGTTCACCAAATCCTTATAATAAATTAATACAATGATTATAACGGAAAGATTGTGAGTACCTTGCAATGAAGGATGTGAGTAACTTTGTCGTGAATTGTACAAGATGATGCAGTAATTAGTTGTAGGTCTTCTTGTTCAATTATAGCTAGAATCTTGGAAAAAGACGTACGCTCTTTCAACGTGTTTGTTGTGATAAACACGTGTGAACACACATTATCAACATTCACCATAGGAAATCCATTCCCCTCTTTATAACTTGAGTAGAAGTAGTTTACCTCTTTGCAATCATTGATTTTCCTCTTTATCTCATCTCTTTTCTTAGAAAGCACATCCACCTTCTTCTTTAGATGACATATATAATCCATAGCTTTAGACAAACTATCAACTTTTGCAAATTTTTTCTATTGTACCACATCAATCAAAAGACACATGTTAATAAGTATAAAATTCTCAATATACTAATATTGTATTCAAACCCTAACTAGATAACAATCCTTGTTTTTTATTTTCTTGTTTACATATTTCAATATAATCACAACAAGAAGATAATTTCAAGAGAGTCTACCATCCAATAACTACAAAAATAATACAAATAACTGCCAAAAAAAATGCATGGGAACTAAGAAAATAACAGTAAAACCCCAACAATTTCTAACTTTTAGGAAATGAGAAAGGAAGAAAGCTTGGGTGACATTAATGCATATTCAAGCCTTACCTTGGTATTGTTCCTCTGTGGTGGCAGCAAAGATTCTAATTCTGAAAAGCAGGATCTCATTCTCTTTCTCCTGGCCCTTTCACTTGCACAGCTACTGCTTCTCTTATCCATACCCTCACCATTGCCTTCTGCAACTCTAAGATGAAAAGGGTAATCCTTTGATGGTATACAATCAGCTTCAGCAGAAGCAGCAAAGGAGCCATGCCCATCAAATGGCAATACCTCACACCCTACAATATCACATAGCTCTTCATTCTCTGCTTCTTTAGCAGGAAGAGTTGCAGAAAACAAACCAGTTTGAGCAGAAGAAGCAGAACATAGCTCTCCATTCTCTGCTTCATTAACAGGAAAAATTGCAGAAAGCAGATCAGCTTGAGCAGAAGAACCAGAACATAACTCTTCATTCTTTCTTTCATTAGCAGGAAAGAGATCAACTTGAGCAGAAGAAGCAGAGAAGCCATGCCCATCAAATGGCAATAGCCCACACTCTACATTATCACATAACTCTCCCTTCTCTACCTCTTTAAAAGGAAAAGTTGCAGACAACAATTCAGCTTGAGAAAAATAACCAGAGGAGCCATGCCCATCATATGGCAATAGCCCACATCCTACAATATCATATAACTCTCCATTCTCTGCCTCCATAGCAGGAAAACTTGCAGAAAACAAATCAGAGAAACCATTCATTTTTGGTTATGAATACACAAGAAGCAAGAAGATGTTATTATAGAGGGTAACTTCAACTTTTTAATTCTTTTTCTATGATACCACGTTTGGTAAATTGAGGGGCACATGTGCTATTGTCTTCCAGATATTTTTTTGTCTTAACAATCATTCATAAAAATATTTCTTTAGAATCATTTAATGATTCAGTTCTCAATTTTTAAAGCTATTTGTGTTTGTGCAAATTGACTAATAGCACACTAAAACTCTCAATCACCGATTAAAATTTGAAATTATATTCTTGAGGATTATGATGTTTCTGGCTGTCATGCAAATTTGTCAAAGGATGATGGATAATAAATTAATTGTTAACTGTTATAAGGAAAAAATAACTTAAAATTTAGGTACACTAGTAATAAATAATTGATTGTGCATTATCTATTGTAGAGACAAGGATAGGGAAATAAGTGTATATTAGTGTAGGATTTATATAAAATGATTTTTTTAAAATTATTATGATGATTTGAAACATTAATTTAGAAATTGGATTTTGATGTATGATAGAAAGATTAGTTATTGTCATTTATAATTGAGGAGATATTAAAAGATTTTAAAGATTCAAAATTTTTGGAAACATTAATTTAGACATTGGATTTTGTTGTATGATTGAAAGGTTAGTTATTGTCATCTATAATTGAAGGAGACATTAAAGATAATCAATTATTTTTCTATGATAGAGATAATTTTAGATTAATTTAGAGTATTTTATGGAAGTTAAAAAGTCTTAAATTTTTTGAGAAAATGATGTATTTTTCAATTTTGATGATGAAAACTATAGTTGAAGCAAATGTTAGTTTCACAACCATTGATATAGCTAAAGTGGTGGATTCAACCATTTTATCCATATAGGAAGACCAATGGTTGCAAACATTGTATTTTCCTTTCCCAAACATTATGTGTGAGATTGTTCTACAAAGGACGATAGGAAATGTTATTTAATCATTTGTTAAGACCTTGTGCAAAGGCTAGCTTTGGTATTTACCTTCCTATATGTTCATATATGATTGTTACAAGCAATATCACAAGGATGTAGTGGAGTTCCACACATGTATAGGTGTGGAATTTAGTTGTATGAATGTCACGAGTTCCAAAAAGCCCTTGGGATAGTAAAACTAATTGTATCCTATTTTGATTAGTACTATGAAGGATTTCTAGACTAGAATATTTGGCTTGTGGGTAGTGGAGTTACATACTTGTATAGGTGTAGAACTTAATTGTATGAATGTCGTTAGTTCCAAAAAATCCTTGAAACAGTAAAACTACTTGTATCTTATTTTGATTAGTACTATAAAAAATTTCTAGACTATAGAATATTTGACTTACGAATATACCAGGATATCTTTTAATATTTCTAATCTTAAATCTTCCCTCTTAATAATTATCTCCATGTTTCTATATATCCTACTAAGTTTCTTAAACATAATCTGTGAAATACCTAAATAGTGTAGGAGCTTAATTTGTGTCTCCTCCACTGGCCGAACTGTATCATTTCATTTTCTCTGAGTTTCATAACAACTCCATAATACCATTTTCCTTGACAAGAGAATTTACATGCTACGTGATAAATGAATTTAATTGACATCTAGAGTAGTAAGTAACATCAGTATAGAGGTAGGCAAGTATCTACAGCTTTTATCTTGCCTAGGAGTGCAATATATTAGCTTTGGATCATCTCTCAAACTTACACCCAAAAGAATTAATTTAATAACAAGTAGTAACTATGAAATAAATTAGATTAATGATAGATATACAGAACTGAAACCGATAGGAGCTGAAAAATGGAGGTGTAAACTGAAATGTTGATAGAAAGGAAATTAAAAAATAGATCATGAGCACTTTTAAAATAGTTAATTTGCTGACAGAAATGGGTTGAGGAATTAGAGATGCAGGTCTTGTATAAATTTGAAAGACTAGAGCAGCAATACAAATGAAAAATAATATTAATTTAAAATCATATAATATATATATGTAAAGATCTAAATTGTATATTATAAGTGAAAAAAACATATATCTTATTAAAATGGAACAATAATAAATTGAAATAGATCTATATGTAGACTGTTGATTAAATATATTTTACAATATCTGAGATCTAAATTTGCGCAAGCTGCTCCTTTAGATGCTTTGATACTATGTTGATGCACACACAAGCTGCTCCTTTGAATGCTTTGATACCATATTGATGCATGCCACACCAACCAACTTGCAACTCACTTGAGAACCCCACACAGCTATACAGAAGCAAACCAAGGTTCTCCCCTTTGGTTACAGACAACTTGCAACAATTGACAGCCAACCCTAAGACCTACAACAATGAATAGCTAGCCCTAAGACCTATCACCCTACTTGTAGCAATTGATATCTACAACTACTTCACACAACACCCTTACTCTCATACGACTATAGAGGTCTATTTTAAATTCACCTAGAAATACACATATAGACATCATTTGCATGTAACCAACACAAATATTATCGATTATTTCCTCCTTCCTAGCCAGTTATATTTTGCTACCAAAACTTGCTATTTTCATCCTTTGTCCAATCATTTCCCTTTATTACTATTGTAGCTCCCTTTTATTTCCAAACCATCCTCACAACCAATTTTTTGCTTAGGCATGGCCAACTTGTACCTTTGCCTTCTCATCCATGAAGCCAATACACCTCTATAACACCCTCTAACTCTATTCACATAAGCAGTCAACTATTTTTTATTATTTTGTCTTAAACAATACACTCTAAGCTTTTATTTGCTAAGGTTGTTCATTTGAAATTACACTAACATTTTTAGTATGACTCACCAATTAATGAATTTCAAATGAGCAATCTAAACAAGTCAAAACATAAACTGTGATTTTTAATTTTGCTCTCTATCACCACCTCTCCATATTCATGACCTCTTCTCATTCTACGTCCACTACTATTCTGCTAACAATCTCGTACTCCCCAAACTTCCCTATTGGTCTTGTAGCTTCTCATCTACCACATGAGTACTCTCATCCTGCTTCTTTACTATAGCATCATTACTTCCTTTTGACACCTTTGTCACCCCATGACCTCCCTTCACTATAACTGCATCATTACTTCTTGGTAAACCTCTAGTTGTTGTGAGTAACCCCATTCAATGTGACTTTGTTTTGATAAAAGTCATTTACTACAGTTCTAGTGGCTATAAGCAACCACCTTTTAAAGGATTGAATAGTTTATTTATCTGTTCAATGGTTTGCAAATACAAAAAGGAGAAAATGTGCAGTTAACAATTGAGTAATTGTATTAACATAATTGTTTGGAGTGTAACTACATAATTAGCAATGTAATATGCCAAGATTCCCCCCTTATTACATTCTTCCTACAAACGTATCCTTGAAATCATAGAATTCACCTTGCCAAGGGACCCCCCCTCAAGGCTTACATAACAAAAATTGTGATTAAAAAATATATATACATCTTTGTAAAGATGTTTCTTTGAAGAAAAAAATAATGAATTAGATGGATCTCCACCAAGTTTCCTTGTGACCCTCATAAAGGTGTAGTCCAAAGTTGAATTCTTGAGTTCTCCTTTCCTTGAACTCTTGAATCACAAACATCGAACTATTGGATAACCATCCTCCAAGTTATCTCTTAACCCTCGTAAGGGTATGATTCTTGATCACAGTCTCATGAACTCTTTGGGAAACCATCCACACTGAGCTCTTCATCAAACCCCTTACTTGTCTCCAAAAATTAAACTTTACAATATATGTATTCTTTAAATTTGTTAGCAAAAACAAGGAAAAGAAAGAAATTAAAGCCTATTGGTTGACAGAATTGTCTTCAAAATGTTTAACTCAAGTTGACTCCATTCTATCTAAAAGAAAGACTAAATCAATCACCAACATTTGGAGAGATCAACATTGCATTGGTGATCTTCCTCTGAATTTTAAGAGGTATAGCTCCCTCATATGATATGAATTTGGATTTTTACTTAAAAGAAAATGGGGGTATGATTTTAACCAGAAAGCAGGAAAGGAAAACTAACACCAACCCATAACCATGGAACATATGTGATTGAAATCAACTTCTAAATTACTAACTGAACTAAAAGTAGATTTGAAAGCTACTAATATCATGAATCAAAGATCAAATTACTAACAACTAGATGAATCAACTCAAAACAATCTTAACATCCATTGAAGATATATGAATGAAACACCACAAATAACACATCCACAAAGAGAAGGAATGTCCTAACACTTTTCAAAGCTCGCGAATTACTCATAAATGCTAAGTACTTCATTCAAATTTATTGGTCACAGACAATAAAAACCTTTAGAAAATAATCAAAACTTCAAAAATTGATCCTTATTCAGATTGATTCTCACTCATGCATCACAGTGCAAGGGGGATCAAAACTTAGACCCTCCTAATATCCGATTCCAACATATCTCTGAATTTTAAGAGGTATAGCTCTCTTGTATGATATGAATTTGGATTTTTACTTTTAAAAAATGGGGGTATGCTTTTAACCAGAAATCAAGAAAGGAAAACTAACACCAACCCATAACCATGGAATAGATGTGATTGAAATCAACTTCTAAATTACTAACTGAACTAAAAGTAGATTTGCAAGCTACTAATATCATGAATCAAAGATCAAATTACTAACAACTAGCTGACTTGACTCAAAGAAATATTAACATCCACTAAAGATATATGAATGAAACACCACAAATAACACATCCACAAAGAGAAGGAATGTCCTAACACTTATCAAAGCTCACGGCTTACTCATAAATGTTAAGTACTTCATTCAAATTTACTGCTCATAGACAATAAACACCTTTAGAAAATAATCAAAACTTTAAAACTTGATCCTTATTCAGATTGATTCTCACTCATGCATCGCAGTGCAAGGGGGATCAAAACTTAGACCCTCCTAATATCCGATTCCAACATATCTCTGAATTTTAAGAGGTATAGCTCCCTCGCATGATATGAATTTGGATTTTTACTTAAAAGAAAATGGTGGTATGATTTTAACTAGAAAGCAGGAAAGGAAAACTAACACCAACCCATAACCATGGAACATATGTGATTGAAATCAACTTCTAAATTACTAACTGAATTGAAAGTAGATTTGCAAGATACTAATATCATGACTCAAAGATCAAATTACTAACAACTAGCCGAATCAACTCAAAGAAATCTTAACATCCATTGAAGATATATGAATGAAACACCACAAATAACACATCCACAAAGAGAAGGAATGTCCTAACACTTATCAAAGCTCATGATTTACTCATAAATGTTAAGTACTTCATTCAAATTTACTGCTCACAAACAATAAATACCTTCAAAAAATAATCAAAACTTCAAAAATTGATCCTTATTCAGATTGATTCTCACTCATGCATCACAGTGCAGGAGGGATCAAAACTCAGACCCTCCTAATATCCAATTCCAGCATATCTCTGAATTTTAAGAGGTATAGCTCCCTCGTATGATATAAATTTGAATTTTTACTTAAAATAAAATGGGGGTTGCTCTTAACCATCTAAAGAAGGAAAGGAAAACTAACACCAACCCATAACCATGGAACATATGTGATTGAAATCAACTTCTAAATTACTAACTGAACTAAAAGTAGATTTGCAAGCTACTAATATCATGAATCAAAGATCAAATTACTAACAACTAGCTGACTTGACTCAAAGCAATCTTAACATCCACTGAAGATATATGAATGAAACACCACAAATAACACATCCACAAAGAGAAGGAATGTCCTAACACTTATCAAAGCTCATGACTTACTCATAAATGCTAAGTACTTCATTCAAATTTACTGCTCACAGACAATAAACACCTTCAAAAAATAATCAAAACTTCAAAAATTGATCCTTATTCAGATTGATTCTCACTCATGCATCATAGTGCAAGGGGGATCAAAACTCAGACCCTCCTAATATCCAATTCTAACATATTTAAAAATTTCAAATCATAAAGGGTTATCCATTTCTTGAAAACTAATTCTTGGGGAAGTGTAACCACCACCTTAGCAAATAAGCATTTTACAGGAGGTGTTAGGGTTAGAAAGGCAGACATCTAACAATTAAATGCAGATTTAAGTAATAAACAGAGAAACTAAAAACACACAAAATAAATGATAACACAGAGAATTTAATGTGCTTCACCCAATCCGGGCTACATCCACCAAACCGCAACCATCCAATGATTTTATTATCCAGTGTAAAACCTATTACAATCTTGAAAATAATCATGTTTTTTAATTCTCCTGTAACACCTATTCGAACCCCTTTTTTATCAAGCTTAGAAGCTTCTAGATTTTGGGTTCTACAAAATCGGATTTTTCTTTTTTCGTTGATTTTTCCCTTTTTCGATGATGACTCAAAAAAGTAGGAGGAATTTTTTTTCTTGGGGGCTACCGCCCCCAAACCCCCAAAGGATACATGTCGGGGTGTACAGTATACCATAGGCTATATAGTATAGCATGATCAATCACCACATACCAAGAGGAGGTTAGTTGAGTTATGTCTTATTAAGACACACATTAATGGCCTTTTTGAGAAATGTTATGATTGTGTCACATTCTCCAATTGATTAGGACAAGGGAATGAATGACCAACCTTATAGATGAGCCCCATTTCCTTTAGCTCATGTGAATAGTTTGTATCTTCTCATTCTGCTAATTAATTATATAACAACTAGGAGCATATTCATGTGGGTAGTTTAAATACAGGAGATTTCCTGACTCCAAGGCACATTTTTCTAGATTTACATGGCATCATTTGTTGAGTTCATTAAATTTGAAGCAACTTGAATGTCCTTGATTTGTTAACTACTTCTCAAGAAAATTCCACCCATTTACTCATGTTTTTCTATAAGTCAGCTATAGTGCATTTTCTTCAATGATAATTACAATTTCAGACATTTGAGCACTGCTAGTAACACATCTTCTGAGAATAAGAGTGATTTCCTCACTATTGAGGGAGTAAAATGTAGTGTCATGAGGAGGATGGTTGTGAACCAGCTCAAAGAAGTGTTCCTCATCTGTAGTGGCGTGGAAGAGGGAGTAATCAAGAAGATAATTGGTGAACATTTCTTCTCCCAAGTGTATGTGCATAAATCAGAACTACTAGAGAATTTTCTTATAACATTATCCACATCTCTGAGAAGTTAGAGTGGAAAATATAGGCTATTGAACACCGGGTATGGCTAGTCTATCCTTGTGTCGAAGATGTCATGGGGAGCTATCAGAGTATCCATGCACTAGTCTAGTGGGTGATGCAATCTACATTGCCACAACTTTGAGGAATGAGCCAGCCAGATAGGCAGTTTCCCTTCTCCGAGCTAGAATAGAGCACAACATAATAGATAATTTTTCCCATTATGTGGAATTCAATGAGAACCTCTTCTCCCCTACTCAAATAGAATTCCTCTAGGAGGTGATTGAGGGCATCAGGGTCCTTATGTTCACTCTTTGTGTTTGAAACTTGTGTGCTGAAAGCTCCAATTTTTGGCTTGTAATACATATAAATATATATAATATTTTTGGCTTTTGACTCAACTTTATGTAATGTGATAATTTTGTACTTTCAGTTCTATATTTTCATGTCGCATGCAATGCCATTCTTCATTTTTCATAAATGTAATGTTTCTCAATAATTATGCATTGAAATGTCATTTCTACAACACATTTGTGTTTGGTATAATTGCTTCCTTGTGTGAATAGATTTTAAATAATAGCTCATAATTAGTTGAAATGCATAAATGTTGGACTCTGGGTAAGGTTCCCAAAATTCTCTTGTAGTTTTCTTTAGTTCTATAAATAAACTCATCACCCGCCTTATTGATTTCATGTGCAACCCACTTTAGAAATACTTTTAGAGTCCCTTTTTGTTAAGGCTTTCAAAAAGAACCATTAGGAGAAACACTTAGCCTCTAAGTAAATCCACCGTGGAGATTAGTTAGGTTTCCTAAACCCTATCGAGAATGTCCAACAAAGGTTTGGAGACCTAACAAACATTTCAAAGAGAACTTGTTTTTGCTTAGTCTTCTTTAATTTCATAGACATATGCCCAAGTTTTGAAAACTTCTTTGGGACTTGATAACTATTCAAAAACTTAACAAGGGCTGACATAGATGACTTAGGAAAAACCCATTAGACCATCGAATGAGAGAGAGGTTGTGAAAAATTAGTTGAGGCTTGACACAACTTAAAAAACTAAGGCTTAAATGTGACAAATTGATGTGACTTAACTTTGCTAAAGGGGGTAGACGTGTTTTTGAAAAGGGTCAACCAAAGTTGTGGTAACAATTAGCTCTAACTGGGGATGAGAACTACAAAGGATGGAGATATGAACCAAAAATCATAGCAACTGAAAATTTTCTTATCCATTGGGCACAAATTCATAACCACAAAAATAAGGATCAACAAAAACCAAAAATGATACAAGCCTAAAAGAAAAACACACCAAAAAAAACTACACAAACAAAAGGACTATGTACAAGATAGGGGGGACCACTTACCAGCAATAAGAGTTCAAGGTTACTCAAGTGAAACCATTGATGAGCAAAGAAAATTATAACCTGATGTGGATTAGGGATATGTACATGGGTTACATTCATATTTTTAGCAGCAACGAGCTGCAATAGGGTGGGATTTCATGATAAATGATATTTTTTTGTACATTCCCTTCAAGAATCCATTTTTCATCATATACCTCCACCATCCCTTGCATGAGAGAATTGTCAATTGATTCTCCACCAATTACTTTGAAAAAATTGGCCTCCAGCATCTTCACTTCACTAATAGGGGTGGAAGACTTATGCGACTAATGTAGGTTTAGGCCCAAAGCGGTACACAACTATGAAGCATATATTGTACTATAGTACTCGACCAAAGCACTCACGTTCAACTTGATTCCCACAAGCTTGGTAAGTACCCACTCAACATTCCTTCCTTGTTCCAATTCAACACACACTTCAGGCTCTCTGCTACTATCACCTTTCACAACATCAAGAAGAACATAGGTTATGAACTTCAATCTATCCATTTTAGATCCATCTAACTCGAATAGAGGATTATCAATAATTTTGAAACTCTTACCTAGATTATCAGGTACATACAAGATGTTGAAAACACCCAATACCTTTTTATAGCAATTATCTCTATGCCTTTTCAATTTCTCACAATCTCCAATAATCTTCATGAGTTGACTGATCGACTCCTTGACCTTAAAGGTGAATGCTTCAAATTTTGGGGGAGTGGGGATAACTTTTGTTGTAGAACTAGTTAGTTTTTCAACCTCTCCACTTATCGATATGGAGAGTATTCCAGGAAACTTCAGTGGAACAAGAGGGGAATCATCATATTCATCATTAGAGTTTCTAGAGTCCCCTTCTTCTTCACCATAATGACCAATGTACATCTCACTTCTTCCATCAATACTGGGTCCATTTGAATGACATTGGCATAAGACTAGACCTGGGCCTGCGTCTGTATGGCGTGATAACCGCCATTCACTTGATGCTCTGGGATCAACTCCTAAAGCAAGTCTTCCATCTGAAAATATCTCCATCTAGCTTCAACCGAAGTGTCTTGACAATAATAGATCATTTTCTATCTTGATGGCTTCTAGTTTAGCAGCTTCAAAGTCATATATCCTTTTCCACTTTAAATGAAATTGCACCTCAGGGTGCAGAGTTGTCATGAAGATATTCAATAGATTAGATTGAGTAGGCATGTTAGGAAAGGGATCCATTTCATGATTTGAGAGAATCTATCAATGAAATCCCTCATATTCCCATGTTCTCCTTTTTGAATTCACAAGAGGTGACCTAGCAATGTTCTAGTATCAATGACTGATTTGAATCTTGCAGTAAATTTTTTCTCCAATAAACCCAACCAGTGATAATCCATCTTCCGGACACTAGAACCAATTTGTTGCTTTGTCAACTAGAGATTCCATGAAATTTCGTGTAGCCACATTTTCCTCGGTAACACCTAGAGTCCCACACACAATGATGAAGGCTTGAATGTGAACTTTTGAGTTCTAGATGCCCTCCCTAGTGAGCTTTGAAAAGTGCTCTCTTGATCTTAGAGGTAGAGGTGAGTACTTGGATAAAGCCAGGGGGCCAAAACATGAGTTCTCCATGGTCATGGAGAGACTGACACCATCTTGAATGCTCAAGGATGCTTATGAAAGTAGAGGAAGTCTTCAATCACAAAATCGTCAACCTCTCTGTGCAAGGAGGTAATCTTTTACAAAATCCTCTTCCATGTGTTGACTTATCAATATATGTTGTTCGAAAAGAGATCCTAAATTTGGTTTGGGGAACATTGGGGACAAGGATACTACACAATTTCTATCTTTGGACACCTTTCAACCACCCTTCTAGTTGGTTGTTGTGCTCATTCTTCTTCCTCTTCAAGAAGAAAATTTATTCATATGTACTCCGCAACACTCCTTCAGTACCTCCAAGTGAGTGTATTTAGCTTAGAGATAATATCTTCTTTCTCATAACTGACCCAATCTAAGTTAGGTTGTAATACAAGAAAAAAAATCATGGGATAAAACCATTGTTATACATGTCAAGACAACTTTTAAGCTTCTAATTTTGATTTTCCTAGAAAAGTCACCAAAAATTTATTTGTTGACAAATTTTTCTTCAAAACATTTAACTCAAGTTGACTCCATTCTTCCCAAAACAAAGACTAAATCAATCACCAACAATTGGAGAGGTCACCATTGCATTGGTGATATTCCTATGAATTTTAAGAGGTACAACTCCCTTGTATGATATGAATTTGGACTTTTACTTAAAATAAAATGGGGGTATGCTTCTAACTAGAAAGTAGGAAAGACAAACTAACACCAGCCCATAACCATGGAACAAATGTAATTGAAATCAAATTCTAAATTACTAACTGAATTGAAAGTAGATTTACAAGCTACTAATATTATGATTCAAAGATTAGATTACTAATAGCTAGCTGACTCGACTCAAAGCAATCTTGACATCCATTGAAGATATACGAAATTTGAAACACAACAAATACCACATCCACAAAGAAAAGGAATATCCTAACACTTATCAAAGCTCACAAACTTACTCATAAATGTTAAGTACTTCATTCAAATTTACTGCTCATAGACAATAAACACCTATAGAAAATAATCAAAACCACAAAAATGTTGGAATGAAAATGATACTAAGAGGGGGGGGGGTGAATCAGTGTCTTAACATATTTTACCATTTTTCAGAAAAATAAGCCATAGCACATATTTTTTCTCAATAGTTCAATGATAAGTGCATTCATGAGTTGAATGCAATCATTCATAAATTGAAAGGAGAAATTTAATTGCAAAACAATGAACAATAAAGCATTCTCACAGTAAAGCAGTGAAACAATAGATGAATAATGAGACACAAAATTTTTTGAGTGGAAAACCCTCCTGGGGTAGAAAAACCACTCCTAAACTACTGCCTTCTAGGATCTTATTTGAAAACCACTATTAACAATGCCTTATAGGCTAATTTCTGACCACCAACTCAAGGAGCACCAACCCCTCATTTTGAAACACCAATTTCAAGGAGCACCAACCCCTTTTTCAAATTAAAGAATTACAAATAACATAGAGGATTTCTCTATTTTCCAGATAAGCTCATAGAACCCCTCACACCCTTAATCCATCTAATACCTTAAAGATTCAAAACAATGAATCCCTAAAATATTACATAAATTAAGGTTTTCATAATTACACTTTGCATCATATTTTCAAGCTTTTATTACAGAGCCTTTTTCAACTTTTTCTTGTTTTATACAAGTTACACTATCACAAAATCAAGATCCTTGAATGTAATGACAGTTGGACTAAGAATAGAGTATCATTTCAACACAAAACGTATTTAATCACCAAGATTTGAACAATGCCCAAAAGGATAGCCATTTTCATAACACAATGATCACAGGACTAGATCAAACGAACAACTTTTACAGTTACTTATAATGGAGAAGAAACATAAATGAAAAGCATGATATCCTGTTTGAACCCACCAAATATTTTCCATCATTTGAGCAAAATGAAGCAAAAACTGCCATATAGCCATTTTCCAAAATGAAATAGATAATACCTGTTCATGTTGCATAGAAATAAAAAAGATATCAGATTGATTCGATGCCAACCATTGCAGCTCAGATTCATAACTCCATCAACTTCAGTCGAGCTTCCAACCAAAGAGTAATGGAAAAAACAAGTAACCAACCACGATTTATAGTGAGCTTTTGTCTTTAGAGTTGCAGCAAGTAATCAACATTTAAACACTGAGATTTTCTCCCTAACAATGCCGTTAAAGGCAACTAAAACACTAAGAATTATCAGTTACAAAGAATCCATGGTGGCGGTTAGGGTTCCAAACCCTACTCACAATAAAAATGAAAAATCATTTTTCCCTATTCTTTCACCAAGTCATTCGATGAATTTTCAATATCATAATGAAATTTCAAGTCCGCAATGAAATAGGTAAAACATCATAATGAATTTAGAATATGTTGTCTTATACCATTTACCACAAATGCCGACATTATGATTACCTCCACATTTTTTGTCAAAGTTGTCACTGCCAAAGGTTATTTCCAAATACATTTACTCAAATTTAAAAGAAAAGTAATCAATACATTTTAAACATCTAATAGACATTGTGCCATGTTCAAGATTTCAAAATGTCGACTATCACCACAAATGAAATCTTAGGGAAACCCGATAGGGTTTGATTCTATTTAGATGTCGACCCCAAAAATATTAACATGCCTGATGATAAATCATTATCATATGCAAAAAGAAAAAGGCTTCGAATAATAAAGATACATATTTTCCTTTGGATGTCGACCATGAAGTCTAGGCTTGAGCATTGGAGACTCCAAGTATAATGTTAAAATTATATGCCATGTGTACCAAGAAATACCATCAAACAAATGAGTTGCTAGAACCAAAATTAATTCAATGCCTCCAAATAATGTGAGTTCAGGATGTAGCCAGATGGCTTTGGAGTCTTTAAGAAAGACATGAGAAAGTTGATCAAACTGAGATACTACAAGAGTATGCAAGATAGTGTCAAGATGTCCAAGCAACCAAAATGATCCAAAAATATGTCAATGAGCCAAAGATAATGTACTAATATATCATTCCTGATAACAACCAACTGAGAATACCTTAAGCACATCAAATCATCATATAAGCCAAGAATGATAAGAACAAATATTCTTCCAGATGATGAAGGACCTGTAGCATGATCATAATCAACATTTTCAGTCCACTTAAGAAACATATACATCTGCAAAGGAGATATCTGAAAAGAATAGTTATCAAGATCCCATAGATGAACCAACTGTAAACAACTTGAAACAAAGTAAGCTTAAATCTGAAATAGACATCATCAAGAGCCATCAAGAATGTATCATGTCAAGATAATTGAATACTGAATATGGAGAGCATAAAGATCCTGAGAGACCAAATCTGAAGCAGTCAAATCATGAGACCCAAATAAGTGATTTTGTCATCAAGGACAAACCATGAACACAACTAAGATCCAACAAACTCCCCCTTTGTCCTTGATGGAAAAACACAAATAAATCTCCCCATTTTTGCCTCAATGACAAAGGATAAAAGAGAAGAATGTGCAGTGCCATGAAACACAACAAAGAAGCCAACCAAATACCATATGAACCAGCTACAAGTAGAGCAGTAAACTGAAACTACAAGAGAGCTGTGAAAGAATTAAAGTTGTAACAAGCTCCCCCTAAGCCAAAATTGGCTAATTTAGAGAAGTAAAGATTGAGAGATAACTCCCAATCAAAGTC
The DNA here is from genome assembly GCA_007258455.2 of Sequoia sempervirens. Taxonomy (NCBI): domain Eukaryota; kingdom Viridiplantae; phylum Streptophyta; class Pinopsida; order Cupressales; family Cupressaceae; genus Sequoia; species Sequoia sempervirens. The sequence continues at coordinate 18,143 of VDFB02359304.1, forward strand.
TCAGCCTTTCAAATAACTCTTTAGTTAAAGGCTTAGTAAAAATGTTAGCAACATGTTCTTGTGAGGCAACAAATTATAAACAGACCTCATTAGCTAGCACTTTTTCTCGAAGAAAGTGAAACTTGATAGCACTGTGTTTAGTGCGAGAGTGCATTGAAAGATTTTTGGAGATATTAATCGCACTAGTGTTATCACATAGAATAGGAACGGGTTTAGGAACTTCAATACCCATATCAAATAGAGTTTGTGCCATCCAAAGTACTTGAGTACAACAAGAAGTGGTAGCTATGTACTCTGCCTTAGTAGTAGAAAGAGAAATAGATTCTTGTTTCTTGTTATGCCATGCCACTAAACGATCACCGAGAAAGAATGCAGCACCACTGGTGCTCTTCCTATCATCCAAACAACCAGCCTAGTCAACAACAGTATAAGCAATTAAAGTAAAATCATTGCTTCTAGGATACCAAAGTCCATAATCAAGAGTGCCCTGAACATATTTAAATATCCTTTTAACATCAGTAACATGAGTTTCCTTAGGTGATGACTGAAATCATGCAACCATGCAAACTGCCTACATGATGTCAGGTCTAGAGGCTGTTAAATATAACAAGATACCAATCATTAACCTATATTTAGTTGGATTTACATTAGGAGAATCATCAACCTTTGTAAGTTTGCAGCTTGTAGCCATTGGAGTGCTAACTGGATGGCATTCATCCATTTGATATTTCTTAAGCATCTCTCTTGCATACTTTTTTTGAGAGAGAAATATACTAGTTTCAAGTTGAGAACTTTGAAGACCCAAAAATAAAGTTAACTCTCCCAACATTGACATTTCGAACTCAGATTCCATAATCTGAGAGAATTTTTTACTCAAAGCAATATTATTGCAGCCAAAGATAGTATCATCTACATAAATTTCAACAACCAGAATATCAAAACCTTCAATCCTAACATAAAGATTGTTGTCAACACCTCCTCTAACAAAGCCATTAGAAATCAAATGATTATCCAACCTAGAGTACCAGGCTCTAGGTGCTTGTTTTAAGCCACATAGGGCCTTTTTCAGCCTGTAAACATGATTAGGTTTGTTTTTGCAGATAAGTCCTTCAGGTTGTTCTATATATACTTCATCTAAATAACCATTCAGAAAAATAGTTTTGACATCCATTTGATAAACAGTGAAGTTCTTGAAAACAGAATAAGCTAAGAATATTCTAATAGATTCAAGTCTAGCAACAGGTGCAAAAGTTTCACCAAAATCAATACCTTCTTGTTGAGCATAGCCTTTGCAGACAAACCTTTCCTTGTTGCGAACAACATTGCCATTTCATCAAGCTTATTTTTGTAAATCCATTTTCCACCAATGGCATTCTTGTCATCTAGTCTTGGGACTAACTCCCAAGTTTTATTTTTCTCAATTTGATCAATTTCTTCCTGCATAGCATTGAGCCAACATTCATCAATAAGAGCTTCATCATAATTTTTAGGCTCAAACTGTGTAACTAAACAAAAGGCTATAAGCTCAGCTATATGAGATTTTTCATCAAATTCAATAGTCTTTCTTCTTGTTTGAACTCTTGTATGTTTATCCCCAATAATCTGATCTTTAGGATGGTATCTAGCAAGAGATTTTGAAGGATTTTTTGACACACACTTTTCAGGACTTGTTTCTTTAATTTTAGGACTTGTTGATTCAACATTAGGCTTTGCTATTCCAAATCCTTTTGAAATTATTTCAAGTTCAAATTCTTCTGCCTCATCATCTTGCATAGGTTTAGTATGTAGATGTGGTCTTTCATCAACTTTTACATTAACTACTTCAACAATATTATTAATCCTTTTGTTAAGACATTTATAGGCTTTACTATGAGTTGAGTATCCCAAAAAGATACCCTCATCACATTTTGATTGAAAGCTGCCAAGATGATCATCATCTTTCCTAATAAAACACTTACTTCCAAAAATTCTAAAATGTTTCACAGAAGTTGTTTTTCCATACCACAGTTCATAGGGGGTGTATTTAGATTTCACCCTAAGTTGCACTCTATTCAAAGTGTATACAACTATATGAACAACTTCTTTCCAATACATATCAGGCAGCTTAGCCTCATCTAGCATTGGTCTAGCCATTTCTTTTACTGTTCTATTTTTACGTTCAACTACCCCATTTTGTTGAGGTGTTCTAGTGGCAGCATATTGCCTCTTAATACCATGTTTTTCACAGTAATCAATAAACTCCTAAGAGGTGAACCCACCTCCTTTGTCAGATCTTAGACATTTGAGTTTTAAATCTGATTCTTTTTCAACCATTTTATGAAAGATTTTGAACCTTTCAAAAGCTTTTGATTTGTGTTTAAGAAATGTGACCCAAACCATTCTAGTATAATCATCCACCAATAGCATAAAGTAATTTTCACCATTAATAGACCTTGTTCTAGTTGGTCCACACAAGTCTGTATGTACTAGCTGTAAAGGTTTTGATGAAGAATGTTCTTTTGTTTTGAAACTGACTCTAGTTTGTTTACCACTTAAAAATTATTTGCACACAAAATTTTATGGTTTGTTAAGGACTGGTAAACCTCTAACATTCTAATTTTTACTTATTCTAACCATATTTTCAAAGTTTATGTGTCTTAATCTTTTATGCCATAACCAGCTTTCTTCAACTTGGGCCATTAGACACATACCTTGATTACTGTTATTACCTGATGTGTCAAGAAGATTGTAAACATTTCCTTTAGTCCTTCTTCCAGCTGCAACAACCTTTCTAAGCTTGTTTTTAATCTCACATCCCTGTGAAGTGAACATAACATGATAACCACTGTCACAAATTTAACTAACACTTAGAAGATTATGCTTTAGACCTTCCACATAGTACACATTGTAGATAGGAGTATCCTCATTCAGAAGAAGTGAACCTCTACCTTTAATTTGTATACCAGAATTATCACCAAACTTCACATATCCAACTACATAATCTTCAAGTTTTATGAATTTATCCTTGTCACCAGTCATGTGGTTAGAACAACCATTGTCCAGGACCCATAAGTCCTTTTTCTTGGAATGAAAAGTAGTTTGGACTAACATGGTTTTCTCTATGTTTTTGATATTCTTAGGTTTCCAAACCTTTTTGGTTTTTTGTTGTTTATTTTGTAGATTAGCTTTGCACTGCTTGACAGAGTGCCCCAAAGTATTACATTTAAAGCATCTGACTTGTTTAACAAAACAAAAGTATTGCTTATGACCAAACCTAGGTATTCTAGGATTCATAAGCCTGCAAGAGCTCACTTTATGGCCAAATTTGTTAAAAGCGATACCCATTAAAGAAAGGGTTGAAATTGTATGATGTTGGATTATTCCTAGCAGGATGAACATGATTCTTATCAAAATCAGGGTGATTTGATCCAGAAATTTTTTTTGCAGCAACATCTTTTTACTTTGCATCATTATTAGAACATTCACCCTTCTCAAACCCAATACCAGTTTTATCCTTGTTCAATTTCTGCTTGCTAAGCATGTCATTTAGTTTTAAAGTACTTTCATACTTTTCAATGGTCTTCCTAAGATCAACAATTTCATGTTCAAGTCTTTGAATTTCTTGATCTTTATGACTTATACCAACACGAAGACAATCCTCAACTCTCTTGGCTTCTTCAAGCTGAGTCTTCAAAGAGACTATTTCTTGATTTGAAGTTTGTTCTTGAGCAAGAATTTTCTTTTTTGAGTTTTCTAATCTCTTTTAAAGCACATTTTAGTTCACCTTCTAGATCTACTTCACCTTCTTCAATATCATTGTTGTTTGTATCTTCTTGCTGAGTGATTTCAGCCATGAATAATGTTTCATCTTCTTCTACAGATGAATCTTCAAATTCAATGTCTGTTTCATCTTTACTAAACAAAATCTTCTTTTTAAAGTTGAATTTTCATTTGGGTTTATAGGCCTTCTTCTTAGGCTTTTTTTTAGATTTCTCATTGTCACTGTTTTGATCACCATAGGGGCACTTTGTAGCAAAGTGGCCTATTTTACCACAGTTAAAACACTTAAAGGGAAGTTTTCCCTTATATTTTCCAAATCCCTTTTTAAGTTTTCTAATAAAATGGGATTCTTTAGAATCAGAAAATTATGACTCACTAACCTCAACTTTTTCTTTTTTTTCAATGTTAAGGGAAATTTATTTTCCTGTTGAATTGTTTTTGCTTGTTCTCATTTCATAGGCAGTAAGAGTTCCCTGCAAACTATCTAAGGTAAGCTTATCAAAATGTTTCTTTTCTTCAAGGGTTGAAACCTTATATTCAAATTTAGTCAGTAAGGTTCTAATGACCTTTGTAACCACATCAAACTCTTTTACATCTTCTCCTAATCATTTCATAGCATTGACAACTTCATATATTCTTAGGACACTACTGAATTTGACACCATTTTCTGATGGATGTTCGTTGGTCGTTCGAAAAATCTTTGTCGAAAAAGCGACGAAATGAAGAAAAAAAATTTGTCGCAAGGCCGACAACGAATTAAACGTCGAAATAACGATGCAGATTCATCAGTCATTGGCATCATAAAATGACTCGAATGTTCATCATAATATCAATGAAAACTTCATGTATCCACCGACGAATTACAACCAAAATGCAATTGCAATGGCTCTTCCGAAGCGTCAAAAGAACACCAGAAGTTCGTCGCCATTTCGATGAAATGGAAAAGTATTTACGACGAATCCTTCGTTGCAGCTAAGCAACTTCATTGGACCTTTTCTATGATTTGTTGGTGGAGTTCGTCAAAATTTTGATGAAATGGGCAAGGAGTTACGATGAAGCCTTCATCGTAGCTAAGCAACTTCGTCGGACCTTTTTTGTGATTCATCGGTGGACTTCATCAAAATAACGACGAAATGGACAAGGAGTTACGATGAAGCCTTCGTTGCAGCTATAGCAACTTTTTCAGACCTTTTTGGTGATTCATCAGTTGTGTTCATCAAAATTTCAACGAAACAATGCAATTTTTTTTAAAAAATATTCGTTGAAATGTACCATCGGTGAGAGATCAATCAAGTCATGTCCCTTCGTATTCAAATATTAGGAAATTATTTTATTCGGTCATTTTCCATGTTTATTAGACACCCGCTAAGATGTCATGTAGTTTCGCCGACGCCTTGAGTCTCTTCGACAACCAATATTACATATCGCTTTGGTGTCACACAATCTCATCGATGTTCTGAGTCTCATCAATAGCCAATAGATCATATGTCACTATGGTGTCATGCAATCATACCGACATTCTGAGTCTCCCCAAGAATTATTCCTTTAGTCTTAAGTGTATCGCTATGATTCTTAAGGGTAGGGGGCAAGAGAATGCTTGAATGTATAGAAAAGTATAACATTTTGATCATTAATTATAACAATGAAATGAATCTTAAGTATGAAGCATTAATATTATTTACAACATTTATGATCGAGAATGAATGTAAGTAGAGAAACTTTTGCATACCTATAGATGGTACAAAATTTCATGGTTAAGTCGAAGCCTCCCATCAACAACAAGATCCAAATATCCATGTATCTATCTCAATCGAGCCTCTAAACCCTTCAGAGCTATCAATTTTTCCACTAACCTATTATGCACAAAAGTCAAATTTTAGAGTTATATCACCACTAAAAATAGAAGAAATGGAGCTTTGAAACCAAATCCACACACAACACAATGTGGTATTCATACAAAGCCATACAAACAAACTAAACTCATAACATTGGAATGGAAACAACTTCAAATTATGATGCAGAGCATGGATTCAGGGTATAAAGAATCATTTTTCTGCCACCATAGTGAGAATTTAGCACTTTCTTTCATCTTTGCATATTGGCTTGATGCTTCAAACGATGCATTTCTTAAATTGAAAAAGTGAAATACCTTTATTAATTCTCTTTGTTTCAAGAATAGTTTAATATTCTCTACTTAATAGGGCCAACCACGCGATCTGGAAGCTCATTTTGGCCCCTCCCCTCACATCACTCTCAATTCCCCATACCCAATCATATAACATATATAACATCTATTCATCCATTAATAACATATAACATCTATTCATTCTTTATCCATTAATAACATATAACATTCATTCATCCATAATAAATATATATAACATCTTATTCATAAAAATATAACATTCATTAATTAACATATTCACATTCATTCATTAACATATATATTCATTCTTTTCATTTTTACATATTATCAAAAATATGGTTGTCATGATATGATTACAATCACTTTTTTTCTTTTTTCTTTTTTAAAGCTACAAAAATCTGAAGTGGAGTATCATTTTCTAAATCAATATATGTCCCCCCTTTAGTTGTTCTGCCCTCTGCTCGTGTTCTTAATGTATGCCTAGTCATCTGCTCATGACATGGACGCTGCTGCAAGGGGGGTCTACTGCATTAAGAAAGAAATGTTAAACTGATATGTTTTATTATTATTCTTACAAGTATTTCATTAATTAAAAGAACATTAGAGTGGTTCTCTTTACCTGATGGGTCCAAATCATGTTCCTGAACTTTTTTTATAGACTCATGCTCAACATGTTGAGCACCCTCTAAATCTTGATTTGCAGTTGAAATATGAAAGGTTACATTAATTAATACACCAATTTAAATTAAATATGTTTAAGAGAACATGAGAGTGGTCCTCTTTACCTGATGGGGCCACATCATATTCCTGATCTTCTCTAGCTTGATCATGCTCAACACGTTGATCACGCTCTACATGCTCTAAAGTTGAAACACAAAAGGTTACATTAATTAATACACCAATTGCAATTAAATATGTTTAAAAGAACTTTAGAGTGGTCCTCTTTACCTGATGGGGCCACATCATGTACCTGATCTACTCTAGCCTGATCATGCTCAACATGTTGATCATGCTCTACATGCTCTAAAGTATCAGGATGCACACCATGACCTTGATCTGCAGGTTGTGCTCCACCCTCACCAAACTGCATTCTAATATCATGTGTAGTATTATCATTGCTTGAATGTTTAAAACAAATAGGCATGTAATTACTTTATAGTGGAAATTAATATTGAATATATTGCACAAGTATTCAATTTTAAATAAACTTTATTGAGTTTATTTACCTATGTGTTGGATGTAGTGGAAGGTTGTGTTTGCCTAGTCAAGACTCTTAGTTGTTCAGCCATGGCTCCATAGCCTTGCTGGAAGGAAATCTTCATGTCATCTTCTATGGGAACTCTATTGAATTCAGAGCCCTACATTTTTGCATAAGATCATGAATTTTGCTTCTATGGTGTGATAAAACAAAAATTGTTTTCAATTTATTATTTTGGACACTATATTTCATTTATTGATACTTACAATTTGTGCGGCTAATTTCATATAACCACCAGAGCCAAGTTTGTGTTGCCCATATTTTTCTAGTTTTTTCTTTGTTTCCTTCGATGTGTCGGGCAACCTATGAAAAGTTTGAAATATGTTAGATTATGTAAAAAGAAAGATTAATCAGTATATAATTACATTTTTGATAGAGTCACATACCTTCCTTGGCCCGGTGGTGTCTTTCCTTTTTTCTTTTCAACCTTCTCCTTTCCATCCAACACTAGGTCCTTCCACTCCCTCTCCGGAATAATGGGGGGATGCTCATAATTTTTGTTCTTCTCTAAATGTGACCTATATTAGTCCCTCGAATACTTTAGATAGGTACCAGCTTTCTTAAGGACCTTGGTTTGGTTGAATGTTTTATCACCAAACAACACAACTAAATGGTTAATGAGCTCATCTTTTAAATCTTGATTTTGGGCATTCCATCGTGTACGTATGGTGGGCTTGAAGAGCTCCAATGCAATATCACTTAGATGTTTATAAAAAACATCATTTCCTACAAAACGATCATGGGATCAATAGTCTAAAAAGAGTGATCAATAAGTAAATTTCAATTGGATTATATATAATAATAATTAAAACATTTGAAAGTACCTTGGAACTTCTCTATCTTTATGGGAACAAATCATCGGTCACCACAAGTGTGACTAGCAATGTTCCCATACTAGTAATATGGGAAGATCCAGGAAATGTTGCTAAAACATCACCAGTACTAGTGGCCTATGCATCCCCAGGTACATGTCTTGACGCATGTTCTGGCTCGTGTTCGCTGCCAGAGGGTGCATTAATAGATGTCTGCATGGTATGTGTTGCTGAAATTTCAGGCGATAATATAGGAAAGGATGATGGGGGTCAGAAGATGTGGTGTATGCGTAGGAAGATCAGGATGGACACTTTTACCAACCCCTACTCCTCGGACAACACTTGCAATACCCTAATCATGGCCATGAGTATCATAAGGAGGCAAATAACCCTATCAAAACAACACATATTTTAGTTCATGACATAAAAGAGTACAAAATATAAAACCATGAATGAACTTATGTTATAATTAAAGACCTCATGACAACTTACTTGCAAGTTTTTTAATCTCTCAGTCAATATCTTAACCCTCTCTCTTATCTCATCTATTTGAGGCACTATGAATATCAACTTAACCATTTCTTCATTTCTTTTTTTTGGATCTTCTTTATCATATTGAGAGGGTTTGTTGAATAAGCGATGTCATCATCACAAAATATTGACTTCAGCTCACTATTGATGCTCTCATGTACTGCTAGTGCCTTTCCCTAATCAGTCGACTACAACAAGAATATTAAAAACATTATCGAAATTAACGCAATAAAATTATGAAAAAAACATAATAATAAAATATTTTGCTTGTATCTAATTTGTACAATTACAATGAGGTAAACCTGTTGGGTAGAAGCACCTGAAGATACATCACAATCTGTGCTCTGGGCCAGAGCCTTCTCTGTATGATCAATGTCCCGCTGTGACAAAAATTAAATATAAAAAAATATTACTGAAATGAAACCAATAGACTTACGAAAAAAAACATAAGAATAAAATGGTATATTGGAGTCATTAATTGGAGGTTGGGTAAAATGGTACATAGTACGTACCACCCCCATAGTAACTATTTTTGTAACTAAGTGATTCAAATTGTAATCAATTAGCAACTCTTCCCCTATAGTTATTGATTTTATAGCACATATGAATACACGGTTTCCCTTGCGCACCTTGAATATGCAATTGGGTTGCTTATTTGTTGACCTAGGTCATGCACTGTTTATAAACCCTGCAATATTCTTTGATGCTTTTGGCCTTCCATCAATGTACATAGCCAATCCTTTATTTTGATCCTTATCTTTTAGTTGTATATAATTTTTTGACAATGCATACCTACGCATACTTCATGTATATCGAACTAGTTGCATCCAATCTTTGTAACTATAATAGGGTCTGACATACTCCATCAATTTAGTAACTTTGTTGTAATAGACCTTTATGCCGTCTATGCAAAATAGGCCCAAACCATGTAATGATGATGGTGCTATGTGATATATCCTCTCGTTAACACAAAAATTGGTGTTTATTGGAGGAAGTTCCTTGGGTACCCATTATTTCCATAGATGTTTGTACCTCAAGGGAACCTCGACGTCACCTATGCTCTCATCATCATAATAACATGACCCCCCTTTAGCAAGAAAAAATTCCATGCGTTTACAAAATTTTCTTCTAATCTTTTGACCTCTAGTTGATCTCCCTCTTTTAGACATACTACATGTCTCACTTTCCTCTTCTCTTCCTGAATTTCCCTCGCTTGAGGAAGACA
>VDFB02359306.1:0-73011 GCA_007258455.2 Sequoia sempervirens
TGATCTTTGCCTGCACGCATTTCAAAGGACTAATAATAAGAAATGATTAAAGCTATATTCCATGGCATTTTTTTTTAATTCTTGTGATGTTTTTAAGCTCATGACATTTTTTTAAAATTCTTGTGGTGTTTTTAAGCTCACTGATCTCAGGAAAATTATCAAGGCCAATTAGAAAATTCAAATAGAACAATATCTTGTATTTAAAAAATACAAAAATACAGTAAACATTAATCGTTCTGAAAATGTGGCAAGTAAATTACCATAGCCCACTGCCACGGCAGGGACTAGCAATTATTAAAAAAAGTAAAAATAATAACCATATAGAAAATTGGATCCTTAGCAAATGCATGCAATCTATTAATGATACATAATTATAATCAAAATGAAATCTCACCTCGAGACTTCCGTAAGTTAAAATGTCTATTAAAAAGAACCAACCACAGAATTGCTACTAGTTTTCGATGTGCAACCAGCAGGTGTTAGTGATTCTAAATTACATTTTGGGCTAGACAAGGATGGGTTCACTTAAGCAGCTAGGAAAAGGACTTACAAATGATGACTCTGAAACCAAATATCAGAAAATGATTCTGAAAAGAAAGGTCAAGTTCTAAATGTAATCATTGTACCAGATAAACCAAATGAATATGAAATAAAGAAATTAGCCTCCATAACCATTAGAAGAAAACGATACATAGAAAAAGATAAAGTTTTGTATGCAGATAATTCAAATCCCCAGTGTTACCAGATCAAATCTGGCCAGATCCAAAAAAAATTGACCAGCTAGATTTGTCTGCCTCGGTCCAAATTTTTCAATTCCTAAAGAAATTTTACCAAACTTTTTTTTAATTCTGGATATGTGACTTTTTTCAGCAATTCTAACCAAATTGAATTTTCAAACCTAGTAGCCATGCAAATCCCCAGTCAAAAGAAACTTATTGTATCTTCATATCACAAGTTTATATAGAATTTACATTCTATTCTGAATGTCTTAAGGCTGCAACTTTGCAAGCTAGTCCAATTTAATGATAGTTGAAAGAAAAAAATTCCTTATATTAAAAATAATTTTATTTCGAAAAACACAACAGTTATACAACAAAGTTCTGTTTATTTAAGTTACCATAAGTTGGTGACATTGTACACAATCACTTTTGTCTGACCCATCAGGCATATTAAAGGGCCTTCTTGAGATCCTGTTATAATGTAAAAGAACCTCCCAGCAATTCCTTATTTGTGATCTGATATTTAAGGGCACCTTTGAATCAGAAATGCCACCAACTGAAATCCCCAAACAACAAAGTCAGTAGTAGATTTACTATTGAGTAAGAGTTCACATATTAAGCATTATTTTCCGTGCCCATGACCCTATTATGACATCGCTGTATTCTTCCCTCATAAAATAACATAACTCATAAGAAAATGTCAAAAGTGTGAACAAATACTATATTTTTTTCTATTTCTTTTGAAGCTGGTGAGACTCAAATTTCAACTGCTCTCCTACTCTTGTTGGCCAAGGTTAGGGGCGATGCACCAGCTACTGAAAATATGTTCCCAATAATCCAGGGATTACAACAACTCAGTGAAGTAATCATCTTATTCAGTGAAAGGTTAAAGGTAAAATGAATCATCCCTGTGATCCTTGTGAGAAGGCAGCCCCATACCTAGACAACCATTGGCCCACTATATATAAGAGATGATTAAATAATGTTCTTATGCTGGTTTATGTAAGATTCCTTGAAACTTGGGTTTGGGAAAGTAGTTTGTGGAAGATATATATACATCTTGTATTGGTTTTACCTTGGATCAAGTTACAGACACGTACTGGTATTAAGGACCTTCATCACCATGTCTTCTAAGAAAAGAAAAAATATTCTATTCCAAAGAGAAAAAATCAAACATACCTGAAGACATCAAGCTTGAAGGTGTATATATTTCAGACAGATGCTTGAAATTGCTTCTAGATGTAACAGTGTAGAGATTTTTTGACATCAACGTTTCAGATCACACCATCCGTTGATGTCAAAAATCTCTAGACAATTACATTCAGAAGCAATTCAAACACTATTACGGACTCTAGAAATGTCATGTCTATTACCAGAAAGATGATTTACCAATTTTACATGTCCAAAGCAGTATATATTCAGATAGTTGTGATAGCAGCCATGAAAAACAGGAAGAGAGTCTACTTTTTTCCAGACTTCATTGATAAGTCATCAAGCTCTAAAAAAGCAGAGGCTCTTAGCAACGGCACTTTTAACCAAAATAATTACTAATTAAACTTTAGAAGCACTGTATTAAGAAATTAACAAATTAATAAATATTTTCATTAAAAATGAATCCACATTACTGGATAGACACAGGTTCTGGCAATGGCGTCTTAACACATTCCCGTTCCACAACAAAAAAAACAAAGTTTCCACAGCTCACAACCTGCGAAGTCAATAATAGTAAACCAATGATCTAATTTGATGCTATGAATAACTGTTTGGACAGAGTCAATGTCAACCCTGACTAACGAAATAAAAAATTATACAGTATACAGTTGCAGTTAGCAGCATCAAATTCAGATGGGTTTCTTGTGTGGATATTAGGTACATATATCTTTCTGTTCCTCATTGAAAAATTCATTGCCAAACTTCATAGAACTATCCTCCAAAATTTATTATGAAATATATACTTATAAACATTGCATACCCATCCAAACAGTACATCATAATATAACAGTTACCATCACACCATGAAAAATTACAACCAATATCAATAAAATGATGTAAATTTTAAAAGGAAAATGAATAATATTTTCTGAAAAGATAGTCATATAAAACAACTTTGAAAGAATTCTTAAGACACATACTGTGACCCTTCATTCTCTTGTACTTGGAATACCAACTGTAAAATACGTTACACTAAAAGAGACTTTTCAAAATCTTGATCACCATTTTTTTCTATTTATTTATGCCAGCAGTGCAAACCCATTTACACCGCGCATTCGTTAGTCTTGGCTCATTCATTACTGCGGTGAACTAAAAAAGCTCGATATTGCCGCTTGCCATTCCTGCTTTGCCAAATTTTCTCAGAAACTCTTTTAGGGTTTCTAGGGTTTTTTTTAAGGATTTCTGTTTTTTTCCATAATGGATCCGAAAATTCATAGGGATAGCTATCATACTGTCCTGGTCAGCCTTAAGCGCGAGAAAAATCCTGCTTCTTCTCCAACAATAAAAGATGAGGCCACTGATCTCAATAATGGTTTGCCACAATCTCCACACCCAAATAAAATCGCTACAAATTTAAATATGCCTTTGAAAGAAAACACTGGTTTTTGTAGATTGCAGAGGAAACAATCAAATTCTATTTCTGGTTCTAGCTCTGATTCAAAGAGGATTCTCGAGAAAAATATTGAGACGAAAGAAGACGACAAAAATGCGCCTGTGACGCCAAAAGAACAGAAGATACGATCTGATGTAAAAATCCAAACACCTGGCGCTCCACGCAAAAAACTAAGTCAGTCCGGACTGAGGAGAATCAGACTCCAACATATACGGCAGCCGGATTTTAGCTTCTGTCCTTACGCTGTAAGTTGAAACAGAAATTCTGCTGGAATTATTCTATTGCGGTGTAATGATTTAGGAATCCGATTGTTCATTTTAATCACAATATTCACTTTCAGATCCTTCAACTCTCCTCTCAAAATCCTGAGACAACACCGGGTCTTGAGATGAGATCAAATTTTTGAATTTTGGGTGCAATATATTAAACTTGCAGAGTCGATACCCACTGTGGAGAGTTGCGTGGCGCAGCCATGAATGTACAAGTCTTAGAGACTTCATCAATTTATATCACAAGAACTATTTTGAATAATTTGAAAATCTCACTGGTTCACATATTTTTCTCTTATATTACTTGCAATTATATTTTTTATCTAAACATATTCAACCAGTTTTAGTAATTGAACAAAATATATTTTTACTTAAATTTTGTAAAGTACGCTTTAGAGCTTATATTTTGCTTGATATAAATATTGAAATGTTTCCAATAAAAGCATGTTCTCATCTGAAATTTCTAGGTTATAAAAATGAATAAATAATTATGTGAATTTAGTTTGAATGTAAATAATTATAATAAAAAATGTTTATCATTTTTATGAGAGAAGGTTTAGAAAGGAATAATATGTATACATATGCTTCTTTTATCAGTCATGAAGACAATTTTTTTCTCATTTCAAATAGAGAGGTTATAGGAGATCATTGAAGTCATTTGTCTCATTGAGTTGAGCCAATATGTAAATTTGTTTTATGGTTTTAATGAAAGGGAGCCACCCACTATGGTGGTAGCGCTCTCTCTCTCTCTCTCTCTCTCTCTCTCTCTCTCTCTCTCTCTCTCTCTCTCTCTCTATATATATATATATATATATATATATATATAAATTATAGTTTTGGAGTTGAAGTATGGTATGATCAATCTCATTACTATAGATTTGAACATTGTTTCATGGGCATGATCTAGATAAATGGATTTTATCTCTACAAACTTTAGAATATCAGTTTTAGTTTGAGATAATATTTGTAGTTTACTCTCCCATAAAAACTAGTTCTTGCATGTGTCAAGAATAATTGCTTCCTTGATGTCAAACCATGTAAGCATATTGACTTAATAGACAAACAAAAGATTGAGGACACACAAAGGATTCATCTCTAAACCAAGGTCTTATCATGTGCATGCACGATGGGGTTTAAAGAACCAAAATATGACCAAGAATATTGCTTCAATATCAAGGAGAAATTGTGTAATTTAATTAATGGTATATGCAGGCATTAGAGGTTGAGAAGCATGCATGGAGAGGATGGAGTGTTTATAAGTGGTTATAAATCCTCACAATCTAGAGACCCTCACTACTCAGAACACATCCACTATTAAGAAGGCACTCGATCATGTATACAAAAAGAATATTTTTGAAAAAAGACATTAAAAGATTATTCCCACCCTAGTTTTCTGCTATAATCTAATGATTTTTATTACTATTTATAGGGTCTCAACCCTCATTGACTAGGAAGTCTAAGTTAAATTTTTCAAAAGAAACTAGGTTGCCTTTGCTACAAGGGTTTTAGATGGTCCTATTATCACTAAAGTATGCACCCTTGCTAAGTAGAAAACTCAACTACCTTGTGAAACATGGGAACTTTTTCAGGTTGTGGGTCACCTGTAGTGGAAAAGAACCTCTAGAGAGGGTTGGTTCCCTTGGTTTTATCACCTAAACTAAATTACCTACTAGTGTTACTGGGAAAAGAGTGAGGGAAAAACATAAAATTAACTTGAAATGATTGGGAAGGTGATACATCAACTGAAATGACCTATGCTCGAAACTCTTTGACATACAATCTCTAATAAAACTTTGTTAATTTTCACGAGGGCATAATTTTTTGCCTATGGTTGTTTGATAGATACATATTTTGAAGGTTTACTAATTGAAACATAAAAAGATATGCAACATGCTCATATATACAACAAAACAACATATAAAGAAGGAAAAACCTGATGACTTTATTGAAAAGAGGAATTCCTTACATCAAGATAGGTCTGAAATTGTATTTGCTTACTTGAAAGTGTGTTACAAAAGCTTTTATCAGTTGTTGTGACTGTGAAAATTAGAGTTCAATGTTGTGTTTTCTGCTTGTAGAGGTAAGAAACAAGAAAGAACTAACTGAAAAGAGTATAGTCTAAGGGTCATATATCTCATCCCAAGCATAGGAGATAATATAGGGACTAAATTTGACTAAGTTATAAGGCTTAAAAATAGGCCAACCTACTTTGCACACCTAATAATTTCTTGTTTGACTTGATCCCTTGAAAGTCAATTGGTTGAATCCTTCATCCTCCTTGAGCTGTACTCCAGATGTTGATGAGTTCCCTAGATCTTTAGAATGTGTTTGAACTACTACTAAATGCTTGCAAAATTCCCTAAAGAAGCTCCACTTGTTGTCCTTGTCATCCTCTTTGCCTTGACTACTCAATAACTCCCTCCTAGATGCTTGCATGATGTCCTTGATTGCTCATTACTTTCCCAACTATTGGAACTTTTATTCATTAAGCCTTTGGACATATGCAAGAAATCCTTGAAATGGTCAAAACCATCTTAGGGGCATAGGAGATTATGGAGGATAAGAAATCAACACATTTTTTTCTTATATTTGTCTTCATACTTTTTCAAATAAGCCACAACCATTATCACATTTTATTCATCCTTTGTCCTACAAATTTCTCATTAGTGACCTTTATTTGACCACCCTTTTACATTTTCCTTTTCACTATCGTCAATGGATTTTTGATTGGGTTTTGAAATATTACTCTTATAATATTCTCAATATACCCTACCATATGTTTCTTAGTAACTCACTCCTGAGTGTCCCATATGTTTAGCTTTTGTAATACTTCTACTCATTCATGGCTTCATCTCATGGAAAACCTTTGTCTTGATGTCCTTGGCACAATTATCCTTCATAGGTATGCTATTTTTGACATTTCTAAGTTAAATGCAAGGTGGATCCCATCCCGCCAAAAAAAAAAAAATGAAAACCTCTTTTTGAAAAGGGGTTCGAATGAACCCTGGTTTGCTTGAAACCCCCCTGGTTTGAGCGAACCCCCCTTTTCTCACCTCCTTGCTCTCTAGCACAAAAAAACCAGAATTTTTTCCCTTCAAAGCTCAAGTTGAGGATGAAAATGGAGGAGACTTCACGAACTCAGCTGGAATTAGGTAGTCCTTGAAATGACCTATCCAACGACTATAATTTTAATATGTTTTGGTTTTATTATCTATTTGTTTTTTTAATTTTATTAAACGTAGGTTTTTCACCAAAAATGAAGCTCTCTATTTTGTACATGTGGAAAAATAGAATATTATCAAAAAATATTTGGAAAATATGAGTGCACCAGATATTGAAGTCCTTGATCTACCCAAAAAAAATTGAATTTCAATACATACAAAAAAATTTACACATTATATGGCCCACCTATGTCTGAATTATAATCGGTTTGACTTTGAAACTTGATTAAGGAAAAAAATATATAATAAAACACTATCTAACCAAGTGGAAACACTAGATATCAGAGTTATAAATCTAAATTCGAAAGAATTAGAATTTTATCCTTCATGGAATAAAAGTTATGTGTTATACGGTGAGCATCACTCCTTAAAAATATTGTTTTCTAAAAAAAACTGGTTTTCAAGGGAGATGGAAAAAGAGGTGCAATATAATTCCAAATTTTTTGAATAAAATATATTTAGAATCTACAAACAAAATGTACGAAACTTTAGTTTTTCATCTTCAAATTCCTCATGGTTTAGTTGTTATAGGTGCCTGAAATTGAAGATTTAATTAAAAAAAATATTTCAATGTCCAGTTTGGCCAAACATTGTAAACCACTATTGTGGGATCACCCTAACCATCTACCTTATACATTCCATTAGGCATAAAGTCCTAAGAGAACTTGAGAGAATATTGAAAATAAAACCCTAAACACTATTTTAACACTCCAAAAACGGTGTTTGACACCTACCAACTCACTCAAACTACCTAAGAAAACTCAAAGCATGAATAAAACAAGCTGACCAAGTATGCAACAACACTTGGAGAAAAGGAAAGACACCTAAAACTTGTGTAAAACAACACTTATTGACTCAAAGAAATTAAATTAATATGTACAATCATACCTTCTCAAAAACAAAGCTTGAGGTGTATCCCATTGACTGGGATAGGCAAAAATTCACCTTCCATATTATACAATTGGAAAGCATTGTGTTGTTTGCAACTTGTTATTATTAATGGACCACTCCACATGACATCAAACTTAGTATGCTTCCCAGGACTTCCCTTTAACTCATCCCACTTGAGGAAAAGGTCACCTTCCCTGAAATCTATAGGTGTCTCTCCTTTAAATCAAAGTTCTTGTTTATTTGCATAGGTGAATTTCTAGTTGTTGCATTGCTTGCTTCCTACTTTCTTTTAGCTCCTATCTCTTTTATGAGGCTCAAAGCTTGTAACTCAACTAAAACAGGTAAATTTTCTTCCCTTCCTTACACAAAAATGAAAAGAGAGTTTCCAATGGACCTTTTAGGAGTAATCCTATTAGCCCATAAAGTTGGCTTCAATTTTCTATGCCAAGTTCTTTGGTTATCTTCAATGGATCTTTTAATGATCCAGATCAAATTCTTTCTAGTGGACTCAACTTATCCATTGCCTTGTGGATAGTAATTAGATGAAGTACTCAAATGAATGCCATTTTAATTTCTTGATTAGTTATTCTTATTATGACAAACTCCAAAGCATTATCTGAGATGATTGAAGTAGGAACACCAAACCTTGTGACCAAGTCCTTAAAAATTTAGGACTACACTTTCATTTACCTCCTTTAGTGCTATAGCTTTCGTACACTTGGTGGAGTAGTTTGTAGTTGTTAATACCCATTTGTGTCAAGAACTAGATGGTGGATTAATGACTCCAATGACTTGTCGAGATGCCACTTCAAGAAAGGCTAATCTACTAATATTGGATGCAAAGGTAAGGCTACTAACTTATTTTTTCCTACAAAAATAGTACATTTACTACAATTTCCTACTGATCAATGTTCATCCTTGAAGAGAGAAAGCCAATAATAACCATATTTCATAATTTTCAAGGTTATTTTCCTTGGTGCAAAATAACCACCAACTGGCCATCATGAAACTCATGCAATATTTATCAATTTGATCATATTCTACACATCTCAAAAGGACACAAATAATCCTTCCTAAATAAAACACCATTCAAAGGACATAAATGATTGCTTGAAGTATGAAATACCTCCTTTTGGTATTGTTTATCTCTTTAGGGCACTCACATGTTTGAAGATAATGGACCATTTCATGTGTCCAACTAGTACCCATTAATGGTGTTGTTGGCCTCCTACAATGATTTAACAACTAAGCCCTTACAATTGTGATTCAGAGATTGGACATCTAATCTGAATAGCTATCTTAATCATTATTAAGGTGCATTTAACTTTTCAACCCAGGGACGTAGACTTGAAATGGGTCAGCACAATATGTGCACTAGGAATCCAAAGTAGCCATATTCATTCTACAGCTAAGAAAGACATAATGTTGAAAAAAAATTGCTTGTAAAGAAGTAATGTAAGTGTTGAACATCAACCAACAACTATATTAAGCTGAAATGCATGACAAAAATGAAAATATAAGCAAACAAACATGAAACTACTTTGTTTTCTTTAGCTGCAGGAACAGTCACATAATGGAATTCTAGTGGCTACAAGAATAGATAGTTGCCAAATTCTTAACTAATTACTTAACAAAAAGTACTAACTAAACTAAGGATGGAATGCTCACCAAGTGGGCCCCCTTGGATGAGCATCCCATAAGACAAATGTAAACTTAGATGCATGAACTTATAACTTCATTTTATTCATTGGAAAACATGAGTACAATCGAGCAACATAACTATATTACTAAAAGAATAAGAATGTGAGCACATCATCCAATTAATCAACCTTCTAAGAAGGAGCATTTGAGTCTTATTTATAGGAAGAAAAACTATTAACTAACTACCTAGCAAGGTGGTCAACTCCAACAAATTAGGAGGATGACACTTTAGGGAAAGCATAAAAAGTGGAAATGAGGTTATGGATGCATGGAATTTGGTCAAGCATGTTTTCCTTAACACAGATCTAGCATGTAACATTAACTCCTATATTCACTCAAAAAACTATTATGACCATTTACAAGGCAGTTACAATTCTTCAATTTAACTTGGAATTTCCCTCTTATTGAGATTCTTCCCTCCATTGACCTTTGAATGATCACCTTGTTGACCTTTATGGCGAATGATCAACTGGAAAAATCTTCCTTAATTTTGTAGGCTCTAATTATATCTTCAAGAAAATATTAGTACGCACAACAATTGCATATCTATAACTATCTTAAAATAGCATTCATGAATCCACATGTAAAATTAACATAGATAGTTCATATAGCAGGTCAATGTCATTTAAAGGTTACAAAAATAAGCTTATGTCCAATACCCATGGTTTTGAGAAAATAACATGAAAATGTCAACATCCAAGTATCAAGGTCAATGACAACTACAACAAATGGATAATAAACTCTATCAAAATTGAACCATAAACTAGACTCATTACTCCCGCCAACCTAAGGCTTTGTTGGTCCTCCAACAAAGGAAGGTTTTTTCTTTTGCTTAGTCAATGCCTTGAAATTTGCAACTACCAGTTGCCCAACATCAATTCTTTTAGTGAATCAATTGGGGTCCCAATAGAACCCTTGCTTGTTGTCCAACTTGTTCTATCTTTGCCTCTTTGTAGCTATATCATACTAGTAATACCTAAAATTTGGCACAGACCATAATAGGATAGGTGGCTAAAAAGTTAGTGGAAGCCAAAATTGTCCATTTGACCTTCTAATCTGTATATATCTATCAACTCTTTTGCATGATGCAACATAGTTCTGTAGAGAGTGAGGCTCAACTTGTTTTAACTCATTAGTCAAACTATTCCACCTTTGTGACAAATATCTCATTACAGATTCCCCTATGGTTTTTACTACTTTCTCATATTCTTTGTAAATTGCTTCTCTCTCAGGAAGGATCCTATTGCTATAGCTTGTTTGGTAAAGGAATTTGTGCCATTCCCTAAAAATTTATCCTGGGTTTCTAGATTCAGCCCTGATGGTTAGGGGAGT
The DNA here is from genome assembly GCA_007258455.2 of Sequoia sempervirens. NCBI lineage: Eukaryota > Viridiplantae > Streptophyta > Pinopsida > Cupressales > Cupressaceae > Sequoia > Sequoia sempervirens. The sequence goes on from VDFB02359306.1 coordinate 10,739, forward strand.
GTTGGATTCTATTTGCTTGTTAGTCCTAAACTGATGTCCCCAACTAATTTCATTCTATTTCTAGGACATAAATGCCCTTAATTAAAGATCCAAAACATACAACAATTGATTTCATCATGATCTTTAGACACAACATAATTATGTAAATAGAATTCACACAACAATTTTTTTATTTCAAGAGGAGCAATCTGATAAGCCTAGAAAAATTCAAGAGGAGTCTCAATGGAAGGATTCAAACCCGAAATAATCCTTGCTAGTTTAAAAGAAAGATTCTTCTCCTTCAAATACAGAGCATAGACCCTTGGAGAAGTCCTACACTCTAATAGCTAAGGTACTAAGGTTGCTATATTGTCCACCTTTTCCTTTAAAGCAACAATTTCTATATTCTTCTCTTTAATCTCTTCATCTTTCTTTTTAATTTCCTTCTTTAGCCTGTGTTTCTCCTCTTTCCATTCCTCTTCCCTCCTTTGCATCTCATTCCATAAGTTCATTCTTACCATGTGAATTGAAAAATCAAAGGGCTTATGTATTCCTACCCAAAAAATTCCTGGCACTGATGCTTGCTCTTCATGTGGCCCCAGGTACATGGATTTTGATTGTTCAGCCAATTTTGGCTACAGGGGTGGTAATTGTTCTCCCAATTCTAGTTGTAGGGGCTTTGGCTCTAGCTCTTTCTCTTCTCTTGCTCTTGCTGCAAGAACTCTTACTCTTGCTCTTGTTGTAGGAGCTCCTGATTCTCCTCATCCTCTTGACTTTCAATCTATTTTGCAATGGCAGCAAGCTCTGCCAATCTTATATTTGCCTGCTCCTCAAAAATTTCATTTTCCTCAATGTTCACCTACCCCATTGGGGCTTCTGTGTCCTCCCATGATATTTCTCTAGTCCTAGGGATTTCTTGTAGAGACATACCAGCGGTTGGTCTAGCTGGTCTTGTTTTTCTAAGAGGGCTCTCTTGTTTCTCTTTAGTTGTAGGAAGAATAGTGTTAGCTTTTTGTTTCTTAAAGCTTGGCACTTCCTTTTTTGTTTTCTACATTTTATCTTTTCCCTTCCTTATTTATGCTTCTTTCTTTTGTGCACTAGTTCAAATTAGGATGCCAAGAGGGACATCATCATCAGAATCTAAAGAGGAACTTTCTTTGTTTGAATCTTCTACCTTAGAAGAACTAATCTCTATGGTTTGTTCAGCTACAAGAGGGTTTAAACTAGGGCTTATGACAGAAGATGAGGCACTAGGAGTGGCTTCAACAAAATTCACTCTCCTACTAGTCCTACGATGTGGAGGCAAAAGCCTAGGTTGTAAATGCTCTAGTCTAATTTGATCAATATTTAAGAATTCTTCCCAAGTCATATTAGCCACATCATGTAGAGACTTTTCTACTAATAATTTTATCAGAAAATGGTGGGAAATGGAATTATCCCTACCTTTTTGGGTCTCGACTACCATGATTGAAAGAAGGTGATATAACACATTTTGCATGTTCATTCTTCTCCCATGCCTCATATGATTTAGGAGTTTGAAGTGCACAAAATGTAGATTCAACTGATGACCTTCACAAGTAAGGTACTTCACAATGTAAACAACTACTTGCTTCCATGGCTCAGGTAGAGAGGTTCTCTTCACACCTTGCTTATTCACATTCAATAGAGGGTCACCAAGTTCTATAAATTCAGCCCTGGCTGACCTTGTGTCTCTAGTAGCAGGGTAATGTTCACCATCAATAGGAAACCCTATAACTTCTACAATCCTCTCTTCAATAGCTATTACCTCCAACCCTTTTACCATGGCTTTTCCTTCAGACAATGTCTAGGAAAATTCCAATGCAACATCTTCATTATAACTATTCAGCTTCAAGAAATAATCTAACCATCTGTAGTTTCTAAACTCGGTTTGGCAAGGTGCGTCCTATAGTAATACATCTTGAACCATGGGTTCATTTTGAATTAACCCACCAACCATTGTTCAATTGTCTACAATTAAACAATCACTCTGTAAGGTTTCCCTTCCTGCAATCTTCATTTGAAAACCCAAATTTCACCTTCCTACAACACTGCTAAATTCCCAATAGCCATGTCGTCTAAAATTTACCTTTTTGGTAACTTAGGATTATGACAAAAGCAATAAAGGTAGTAAAGGAGTAATAAATGAAGGATATGATCAAGAAAAAATGGTAGCGGTTGATGTCATCTCACACATGCAAGCCATCACCTCACTCAGAATTCAAAGTGGCTCAATTTAAATTTGCTAACATGGACCAACATGGACTAACACATAGTCATGGTATTCACACTTCCCCCCCAACCTAAATTTGAGCATGCGTCCTCACATGCGAGGTAGTAATGATGATTTGATAGGGGTAGTGAATAATTACATGCTATGGAGAACATCTATATTAATGTATAGTAATTAAATGAATGTACTAAAAGATAATTAAGATGTAACAAATTGATGCACACGTACCTGAATTCATGGAAGATCTATTGCAAATATTATGGGGAAAGTACCAGTCACCTTTTAAGAAGTCAGTTGAGCAATTAATGAAAGTGGAGGTGGAATGAAGTGAAATGATGGTGGAATGAAGTGAAGTTATGGTGGTGTGATGGAAGAGACAAAGGTGGAGATGGATGGGTGGATGGGTGAATGAATGAAGAAGTGGACTCCCACAAAAGTGGAATTCCTTATTATGACAAGTTACGTACCTTAGTTAGCTAGAAGGAGGGATACTAGGTCTGCTTCCTTTGGCTATAAGAAGTTTGGGTGTTGCATGTTGAGTGAATTGTTGCACAAATTCCTCCTTAGAAGTTGGATTGTGATACAACTTGAGGCGATGACCATTGACAAGCAACTTAAATCTAACAGGGTCAATGGTAGTGAGCTAAACAACACCATTGGGGAAGATTTCAACAACCTCATATGATCCTAGCCACCTTGCTTGCAATTTTCCTACATTATCTTGATACCTTGAGTCGTAGAGTAGTGCCCAATCACCTAGCTAGAATTTCTTGTCCTTTATGAATTTTCCATGCCACTTTATTCTTTGATTTTGCACTACCTCTGTGTGATGCAAGGTTGCCTTCCTCATTTCATCCAAAGCATTCAACCGCATGATTTTGTCCCTTTGTGCCTCAAAGATATCCAACCCTAAGTCTAGTGTAGTCTGGAGAGTCTTATGCTCAAATTCAATGGGCATCATAGTTGTCTTTCCATACAGAAACTAAAAAGGAGTGAAGCCTATGGTTGTTTTCTAGGTGGTCCCATAGGTCTCAACAGATTCTGGAAACCTATTTTCCCAATCCTTTCTATGGATAGCCATTGTTTTAGTCAGAATGGATTTAATTTCCCTGTTAGCCACCTCAACTTGGCTAATGGCCTGATAGTGATAAGGAGTAGACTTCATGTGCCTTATGTTGTATTCATTGACCAGTGTTGTAACAAGGGTTGAGGTGAATTGAGCCCCTTGATCAATCACTATCTTTCTTGGAACCCCATACTGTGTGAAAATTTCCTCATAAAGAAATTTTGCAACCTTATTATCCCTTGCATGCTTCATGGCCTTAAATTCTACCCACTTGGTTACATAATCAGTGCATACTAAGATATAAGATTTACCATTTGATGGAGGATCAATGGGTCCTCCAAAATCCAATCCCCACTTATCAAATGGAGTGATTACTACCTAGGTGTAAAGGGGCATCTCATTAGAGTTGGTTGGCTGGCCCATCCTTTGGCATCTATCACAACTCCTTGTATATTTCTTTGCATCCTTGTGGAGTGTGGGCCAATAATATCTTGTGTTCAAAATCTTCATTGTTGTCATCTTGGCTGCAAAATTCCCTCCATAGGGTTCATTTTGACATGCATGCAAGATATCATATGTCTCATCTTCCCTCACACATCTCCTCATGACATGGTTTGGTCTAGTGTAGAACAAACATCCAATAGTCCATGAAAAATAAAAATATTTTTCAATGAGCACCCTTCTCTCTTTTGGAGAGAAATGAGGAGGAACTCTCCCTATGACCAGATAATTAGCTATGTCAGCATACTAGGGTGTATGCACACTAATGGAAAATAAGTGTTCATCAGGGAAAAATTCATCAATGACTTGATTGTCCTCTAATGTAGTCAGCCTTGAAAGAAATTCTGCAACAACATTGGCCTTCCCTGGTTTATCAACAATGGTTATGTCAAACTCCTGCATCAGCAATAACCATCTTGCTAGCCTACCTGATATCAGGGTTTTGTTTATGAGGTATTTAATGGTTGCATGGTCGGTGTGCACAAAGATCTGATAACCTGTTATATAGTGCATGAATTTGTTAAGGGCATAGACCACTGCCAACATTTATTTTTCTATTGAACTGTATAGTTAAATTCAGCTCCCTGCAAATTTTTGTTGACAAAATAAATAACATTCTCAATAGCTCCTTCTTTCTATCCTAAGACTGCTCCTATAGCATATTCTGATGCATTGTATGAATGTGAAAAGGAAGCTCCTAATTAGGACCTTTGAGTATAGAAGCATGATTTAAAGTTGCTTTTAAGTCAGAAAATGCCTTGTCAGTCTTTTGTCCATTGGAATTCAACATCTTTAGTTAGGAGAGTCTACAATGGTGTTGTCATTTTGCTAAAGTCTTTGATGAAACACCTATAATAACCTAAATGTCCCAAGAAACTCCTAACATCTTTTTGTTTTGCAAGTATAGGAAGATTGGTGATCACCTCAATCTTGGCAGAATCTACTTGAATTCCTTAGCGAGATGTAGTGGCCAAGGACTACACCTTCCTGCATCATCATGAAGCACTTCTCACTATTTAAGGATAGTTTATGTTCTTCACATCTCTTTAAGAATCTCCTGATATTTTCCAATGTTGCATTAAAATAAACACCATAGGTAGTAAAATCATCCATATAAATCCCCATGCAATCATGTGAGATATCTAAAAATATGCTAATAATCACCCTCTGAAAAGTTGCAGGTGCATTGCATAAGCCAAATGGAAGTATTGAGTAGGAATAGGTCCCCCATGGATAGGTAAAATTGGTCTTCTACTAGTCCTCAGGTGCAATTTGGATATGGTTAGAGCCACTACATCCATCTAGAAAAGAAAGGTACCGCTTTCTTGCAAGTGAGTCCAAAACTTGGTCTATGAAAGGTAGCAAAAAGTGGTCATTTTTTATGGTAGCATTGAGTTCCCTGTAATCAACAAAAACTCACCACTTCCCTCCCTTTTTGGGCACAATCACCAATGGAGACACCCACTGGCTATCTGAAATAGGGTAGATAAATCCTACATCTAGCAATTTTCGTAGTTCCCCTTTTACAATTTCTCTCGATGTAGGGTTAATTCTTCTTTGTGGCTGCCTCACTGGTGTACAATCATCTCTAATGTATATCCTATGGGTGTGGAGCTTAGAATCCAATCCCTTCATATCATGATAGTCCCATGCAAATGCAGGCTGGTGGGTCTTCAGTAAGTTTTTCAATGACAACTTTTGTTCTTCATTCAACTTGTTAATGTTTAGATATTTCTCTTTTGAAACTTGCACTTGTGTAGTTAACTCTACCATAGATGCTTCACTAATTCTTGGTATCTTGAGTTCATGTGGCAACAATGTATGAGACATACCTATTGCTGCAGGAAGTTCAACTGCAAGAAGAGCAAGCAAAAGGGTCTTCACTAGACCAACAAAACCAGATGCATGAGAGGATGATGCTTCCTCTACTTCACAAGGGTTATAAATTATGTTAGACAATACTACATCTTCCTCTTGAAGCCGCATGAAATAAATTAGGCCTAACATCATAAGATGTGCCACAAAACTAACTTCCTTGGCCTCTTCACCAACATGTGGCCATATGGAGTTGTCCATATCATGGGATGGCTAGGACGGAGGGTATAGAACAAGCTTTTTGGTGCTCTTTCCATAAGAAATGGTCATGTCTCATGTCTTACATACAATATAGGCATCTGTTGTTGCTAACCATGGCCTTCCTAGAATAATGGGGTACCCACCTAGTGTAGATTTACGGGAAAGAATCATGAAATTTGTTAAGTACTCTTAAGAATCTAGAGTTACCACAAGATCTTCTACTAGAGATCATCAGGTTTAACAGTGGAACTATCAACAAGTTGTAGGATAGTAGGAGTAGGTCTCATGCTTGCAACATTTAGTTACTGCAGGATATAATTCTTGGTCATTACATTTATTGTTTCTCCCAAATCAATTAGAGCATTCTTATTTTGGATCCCATTTATAACAACTCCCACCATACGACTACCTGGGTCATTGTATTTGGGAATAGTTACTTTCCCAAGCATGATGTCAGCCAGTTGTCCCACCACATGAACCATAGTGGGGTCTTTCTTCTTCCTTCCTGGATTCTTAATCCATGCTTCATTAATTGCTTTGTCATATATGGGAACATCTTTTATGGCCTGAAATAAGGGTATCTTGACACATATATGCTTCAACTAGTCTAGAATGTCAAAGGCTGGTTCCTCCTTCTCTTCTTTTTGTTTCACAATTTCCAACCTCTAAGGAAATGGTTGTTGGAAATAGGATGTCATTTAATTGCAATCCTAAACATTATTTATTTCATGTATCTCCTAAGTCCTTGGAAAGTATTCTCCAACACTAGGATTAGAAAGAGATTAATATTGAGTGAAATAATTATGTTAATTGACATTTGTAATTAATTCTAAATGATAGGAGCATGTGAGAGCATCCAAGATGAGTTCCTAAATAATAGGAGCACATGGGGCACCCACATGGAAGGTGGAACTCACCTTGAGTTTAGTTAACTCTTTTGAGAAAAGATAACACTTTTGTAATGGATGTAAAGATCCTAGGAGTTAGGGTTTGATGTTTACATGCATAAAGTTCAGCTCAGTTCAGCTCAGTTATGGTTCAATTATCTTCAGTTAGTTTTAGTTGAATGCTAGCTGACTTCAGTTAACTTGGAATTCATGACTAATGACTTGAGTTGCACGAAAGATAACAGGTGACTACTCTCAATTAACAAGGGATGACCATTCTTGCATGAATGGTGGAGAGATATGTTTCAGTTAACATAGAATGACTTGGACCCACCTTGGGTGCCCAAGTTGGCTTCTTGGAGTTAACTCTTGTGCATGCTAAGATATTTCAAAAGCTTGAGTTAAGTGGGCCCATTCTTGGGTGCCTACTTTGAGGATAAGCTTTGAAGATATCTACAGAATCAAGTTTCAGTTGTGAATTCAGTTTGGGACACCCAAATGGATGAACCTCATATTTTGGCATTGTTCTTCATGGTAGAACTCTACTTGCAAGAGATAGGTGTACCTTTTGTGTGATAGGTATTGAGCTTTGTAATTGTAACTCTTTGGAGTTTACAAAGTTGATTATTGCCTATATATATCACAAGCAAGTTGAAGAGAGTTTGTATTAGTTTTATTGTAGGTTGTGAAGAAGATTTGGTGAAGGAAAAAGAAGCATTCTCAGGCAAGGATTGGTATTATTGTAATCTACTTCAGAGATTAAATAATACATTGATTCTTGGTGAATTTTTTTTCTAAAAGGGTTTCTCCATGATATATGTTGTGTATCTTCTGATATCTTGTCTAATTCTTCTACAACCTTCTGTCTTCATTCTATAAATGATAAAATGAATTAATCAAACAATCATCCACAAAGAATCTGTAACAAAGTATGCATATTTAGATCAGCAATCATAATGTTTTACAAAGTATTAAGCTACATAAACACCACAATTTTCAACATTTGGTATCAAAGTTGAGGTTGGTTAGAGTATTAGGATCCCTTTCTCTTAAAAAGATTGGAGGTTTTTTGGTTGTAGTGGGAGCTTTTACTATTTTTTGTTATTATTGATTTTGGAAAATAAGTTTGTTACAATGAATTCTTGTTTAGTTATTAAAAGGTTCAATGGACCTAATTATGATATGTGGAAATTAAAAATGAAGGATCTCCTTGAAGAGATAGATCAATAGTTATTTGTTGGTAATGGGACAAAGTCACCTATAACGATGTCAAGTGAGGATTCCAGGCTAAGCTTGATAAGAAGGAAAGAGGGACCATAAGCTTATGTCTTGCTAATGTTGTTCTCTTGAATCTTTGAAACAAAACTACTACATAGAAGTTGTGGAAGAGAATAGGTGATATTTATCAAACTAAAAGTATTACTAATAAGTTGTATCTGAAAAGACAGTTGTATTCTTTAAAGATGAAAGAAGGTGATTCTGTTGCAAATCATTTGAATGATTTTAATTTGATTCTAAGTCAGTTAGCATCTGTAGATGTAAAACTAGAAGATGGAGATAAATGCATTTTATTACTTTGTTCTTTACCAGAGTCTTGGGAAAATCTAATTGTTGCTATCACTGGTAGTGGTACAAATCTAAAGATGGACAATATGATTCGTACTCTCCTAATAGAGGAGATAAGGAGGAAGTATAAAACGAAAATCCAAGATGCCTTATTTGTAAAAGATAGACCTAAGAAAAAGGAACCTAAGGGAGACAAGGAAGGGAAGGGTAATGCAGAAGGACGAAGTAATGTAAAGTGTTGGAATTGTGGGAAACTGGGACATGTGAAGAAGGATTGTAAGAACAAGAAAGAGAGTTATGATTCTTCTACAGAGGAATCCTTGGATGATAGTAATGATGCATTGGTTATTTTAGCTAATATTGTTTGTGATAACTCTTTGCTTCATGTTTCAGAGTGATCTTCATAGAGAGAATGGTAGTCACGATGCCATGTGTGACTCGATACCATAGTTTAGTGGGAGTTGTTGGCAGTCACGTGGATGCATAATTGGTAAGGTTATCTCCATGTGTTTGGAGATATGGTTTCTTGGTTTAGAGTGTATTTGTTATGATGCCATGTTATACTCTTGATACTAGTTTAGAGTTTGGCATAGTACATGTTCTCTTGAGACTAGGATGTGTATATGTTATGGTGCATGTGATCTCCTAGAAGGAGATGGTTAGATCATGTTCTCATATTTAAGTTCCTAATTCATGATTGGAGCTTTGACATTGATCTTGAGTAGTTCTCTTATGTATTGGGTACATTAATCATTTTCTTGATTAACTTCATGATAGTACTATGTTGCATTTGGATTTTGGCATGGATTGGTTGGTTACAGGTCCTCATAGATACTTGGAGAAATAGGCAAGGCTTGAGTTCTCTTATAGTAAGATATATATGTTGGAATGGTTACTTGTAAGAAAATATATTTTCAATAGTAAAGAATAAGAATCCTACACCTTGGTTAGACGTAAGTTCAACATGCTCAGCGGTTTCACATGCCTCCAAAGAGGCAGTTTGGTTATAGAGACTTGGGAAAGGTATTGGTTTTAATTGCAATTAAGTTAAAATTGAATGTGATAGTCAAAGTTCTATGTGTTTAGCCAAAAATCCTATGTATCATGCTCATACTAAGCATGTTGATGTTAAGTATCACTTTGTGCAAGAAATGGTTGAGAGTGGGAAGGTATTAATTGAGAAAGTTGACACTTTAATTAATGTTGCAAATTTATCTTATGAGACTTGTTCCTACAAATAAGTTCTCTAGGTTTTAATCATTTTCTTGGAGCTTCATGATTATGTAGGTTGTATTTGAAGTTGGCATGGATTGATTAGCTGGTGCAGGAAGGCCATTGGCCTTGAGTCATGTACTTGATTTATAATAATGATTCCTTGTTTAGAATAATTTCAATGTATAATGTCAAGTTGGATAATGTTGGAAATAGGATGCCATTTAATTGCAATCCTAAACATTATTTATTTCATGTATCTCCTAAGTTCTTGGAAAGTGTTCCCCAACACTAGGATTAGAAAGATATTAATATTGAATGAAATAATCATGTTAATTGTCATTTGTAATTAATTCTAAATGATAGGAACATGTGAGGGAATCTAAGATGAGTTCCTAAATAATAGGAGCACATGGGGCACCCACATGGAAGGTGGAACTCACCTTGAATTTAGTTAACTCTTTTGAGAAAAAGATAACACTTTTGTAATGGATGTAAAGATCCTAGGAGTTAGGGTTTGATGTTTACATGCATGAAGTTTAGCTTAGTTCAGTTTAGTTATGGTTCAGTTATCTTCAGTTAGTTTTAGTTGAATGCTAGTTGACTTCAGTTAACTCGGAATGCATGACTAATGACTTGATTTGCATGACAAATAACATGTGACTAATTTCAGTTAACAGGGGATGACCATTCTTGCTTGAATGGTGGAGAGATATGTTTCAGTTAACAGAGAATGACTTGGACCCACCTTGGGCACCCAAGTTGGCTTCTTGGAGTTAACTCTTTTGTATGCTAAGATATTTTAGAAGGCTAAGTTAAGTGGGCCCATTCTTGGGCACCTACTTTGAGGATAAGCTTTGAAGATATCTACGGAATCAAGGTTCAATTGCACGACTTTAGTTTGGGATGCCCAAATGGATGAAGCTCATGTATTGGCATTTTTCTTCATGGTAGAACTCTAATTGCAAGAGATAGGTGTACCTTTTGTGTGATAGGGATTGAGCTTTGTAATTGTAACTCTTTGGAGTTTACAAAGTTGATTATTGCCTATATATCTCAAGCAAGTTGAAGAGAGCTTGTATTAGTTTTATTGCAGGTTGTGAAGAAGATTTGGTGAAGGAAAAAGAATCATTCTCAAGCAAGGATTGGAATTATTATAATCTACTTCAGAGATTAAATGGTGAAGTGATCAACTCAAGATCTTCAATCTGCAACACCAAAGAACCTTCACATGAGATAGAGAGAAGCAACAATGGAAGATGCTATTCCACCAAACAAGGATTGCAATATGATACAATATGATCAATGCAATACAATACAATGCAATGCAAAATATGCTAGAGATGCCTTGCTTATAAAGGAAAGGATGAGAGATAGGATAAGACAAGATCATGACAAGTGTCTTAATCCTATCACATGAGACAACTAACTCATAACTACCTAGGAAAGTGTAAATTCTAGATAAGACAACTAAGAGTTCTAGAAGATACAACTAATATCCTAAGTAAACTTAAAATGTGAGTTAAGTCCCCTAAGACCCTAGTACATGAATAAACTAGGTACAAGACTTATTCACACCAACACCCCCCCTTAAGTGCAACTTAGGGAGGAAAAAACTAATACAAAATGCAAAAGATGGGTCCCAGCAACAAGGCCTGATGAGGTACCCATGTACAAAACAAAAATATCTCATAAGCGGAGAAAAGGAGAAAAACCATGTGGGAGAAAAATCCTCTCCAAAAGAGAGAAAAAGTTGGAAAGAACTGAAAACTAATGAAGTAAGGAGGACTCATCAAAATCTTCCTCAAGTAGCAAAGTATCATCAACTGAAGAATACTAAGTAGGTTGTGATGAAGAAGAAGTCGAAGGAGGATTTGACTAGGTGAAGGTCTCAACAAACTAAACATCATGTCGGAAATGTACCTCTCATGTGTCAGGATCAAATAATCTGTATGCCTTCACATCCTCACAATAGCCAACAAAGATGTACCACTGACTCTTCTTCTCCATGGATTTACGCCAACCATTTGGAATGAATTCCCAAGCCTCACCACCAAATACTCTGAGGAATGATACATTAAGCTTGTGATGAGACCAAGCCTCCTCAGGGGTCGTATTCTACACTGCCTTATGGGGCATATGTTCTGAATATAGTTGGCACGATTGATAGCTTCGACCCAAAATGTTGGTGCCATGGACCTACACTGAATCATACAATTAGCCATTTCCTTGAGAGTCTTGTTATTTCTCTCTGCCACACCATTCTCCTAAGGAGTGTAAGGAACTATGTGCTAATGAAGAATACCATGCTCACTACAAAAATCCCAAAATGCCTGATTGACATACTCCCCCCCATTATCTGTGTGTATCTGTCGGAGAGAAAAACCCAACTGCTTCTCCACAAATGTTTTTAAGATCTTCAAGTTGGTGAGGACTTCACTCTTGAGCTTTAGAAAATAGACCCATGTCCAGCAGGAAAAATCATCAATGAATGTTAGCACATACTTAGCCCCTGAAAAAGAAGGATTTGGGAATGAAATGAGATCACTATGGACCAACTCAAGGGGTGTGGTTGCACAAGAAGCTTGAACTTTATGAAAAGGATGTTGATGTTTCTTTCTAAGAACACAACCGTGACAAACACCATCCGTGCAAGTGATCTTAGGAAGACCAACCACTAAGTTATGTGCTTGCATTTGCTGAAGATATATATAGTTCAAGTGCCCAAATATCTCATGCCAAAGCTTGCTCATTGAATCAGCATGAGCAAGAAAACATGAACTCGATGAAGAATCAAATCCATCAAATCGATACAAATGGCTCTCATGATCAACTATCCCTGTAGCAACAACCTTCTCAAGATCCTACAACTGTCTAATAGTCACATTCTATGGAGTAAACTCAACTGTATTCCCATCTCCAAAATGAAAAATATGATATATGGAAAGTAGATTCACTGAAATATTAGGAACAAGAAGAACATCCTCAATGCACCCATATAGCATTTGAATAGAGCCTATCCCCAAAACTGGAATCTGTGAAGAGTTCCCAATTGCAATCTGAGAAGTAGAAGTGTGAACAATGGAATCAAGAAGATCACATGAATTGGTCATGTGATGTGAAGCACTTGAATCAAGAATCCAACTGTCTAAAGATGAATGAATGGCTTGTGTTGAAAGAGCTTTCCCTTTTCCCACGGAAGACGGTTTAGACACTGAAATTTTGTGCTTCTTCATAGCTTCCTCCAAGGACTCTAATCTCTTAAAGCAACGAGTTGCATCATGCCCAGTTTTTCCACAAAATGAACAAGGTTCTCCTTTCTTTTTCTTGGACTTGGAAGAAGAATCTCTAGAGGTAGAAGAAGAAGGAGATGGAGTGGACTTCTGATTGTTCTTCAGCTTTGGTTTGGAGGGATTCTCACTACCAAAAGATGATTCTACTTTGGGCTTCTTCTTGTTATTTCCTTTACCCTTGGATGATTGAACCATGAGAGCATGATTCTTAGAATTAGGTAAGGCATCCAATTGAATCAACTTGGCCTCCTCCCTAGTAAGGCACTCACAAAACAACTTAAATGTAGGAGTTTTATAATCTTTCCCCATTGCATCCATAGTTGAATAGAAAGTAGAAGAAAACACTTGATAAGGGCCCTTTAACTTAGATAGAATCAAGAAGATACATTCATCACTAGATTTATCTTGCCCACATCCTTTCACTTGAGACAAAATCAACTTGAATTGTGCAAGGAAATCTTGAATTGAAGGAAATGCATCTAGAGAGAGTGATTGTAGATCTGCTTGAAGTTGCAAGACTCATAACTGATTTGATTTTCCATATAATTCTTCAAGTTTATCCCAAACATTCTTAGGTGTTTTACACTCTGAAATATGAAACAACAAGTTATCAAATACATGTAAGCCAATGAGCCCTTTTGCTTCATCCATTTTAAATCTATGGACAATTTTTTCATAATCCCTTGTGAATTCAGGTTGTTCTGCATCTAACATTGGCCATAGACCCTTAGATTGTAACAATTGAGTCATTTTTTAGCTTCCATGTATGATAATTGTGTGGAGTGAGTGGTTCAATTTTCCTTAGATTTTCCATGAACACCAAAATAAAGAGAAAAATGTGGCACTTAAATTGTGCCTTTCACCCCCCATAATGTATTAAAATTGATTTTGCAACCCCCCCAACAAATTACAATGAAGAAATTTTACACTTTTTACAAGTGACAAAGCTCAAATCAACCGTTTATAACACATGGTGATTTTTAAAATTTTCAAAAAAATATCTTGCCAAAACTAAAAAAGAGGTTACAAATAGATTCCTTGCAATTTTCTGAGCAATTTCAAAAAAAAAATTGCCAAATTTTGACTTTGTTTGCAAAAGTTACACCAAGAACAAGCAATAAATGCACTTGTACCTTCAAGCTGAAAAAAATGCCAAAAACATCAAAATATGGAAAAAAATCCTACACCACTATAAAGTTCGTCGAACTAGCTTTCCGACGATATCTCGTTTGCAAAAATCCGACATCGTGGGGAAAAGTTATACAAAAATGAAAAAAATGCCTATAAAAGCAACCTTCAATGCTAAATAGGAGCAAAATTGATGACTAACCAGGCGCAAAATTCTAACCCCTTGTCACTGGCCCTCAGTCGCTCATATGACCGCACACTGTATAGAGGTAAAAAACTGGTGGCTCTAGTAACTGCTAGCGGTTTGCTGGTGCTAGTCACATTTGCGGTGAATGTTGGTGGTAAAGTGACCACTGGCCAGTCAAAGGTGTAGCCGGCAATTAATGTCTGTAGTTGGTGGTTTATGGATAGCAGGTAAGTTGCTGATCACCTAGCAATTGCAAGAGACTACCGCTTAGCTACTTCAAGGGAGATCTCAAGGTTAAGGTTGCATCTGACGGTTTGTATAGCCGTTGGTGGCTTAAATATTAAAATGCACTGACTATTAAAAATTCGTAGACTATTAAATGGTTTGTGGCTTATAAAAGTCGACAACACTTTAAAGTGCTATATAAATATTTTTTATTTTTTATTTTTTTTGAAATTTTTCAAAAAAAAACACCAATGGACTATATGCAAAAAAATAAATTGAATTTTTTTACTAATGACGGTTGTACCTGCGCAAGTTGGGGGCCATACGGCCCTTCAACTAAATTTTTTTTGCCCCAGACACAACTTTCATCAAATATGGGCAAATTATATATCAAAAAAACTCAAAAATGGCCACCTGGACGCAATGGAAGGCTTAATTTTTGCCTGAAGTGCTCTTGTAAGAAGTTGTTCACTAGATTTGAGCTCCAAACCCTTCTTTGCCAAAGTTGCAAATGGTGACAAAATTGAGTGAAACAAAAGCCAAATATGACTTTTTCGAGCCTCCTGGATGAAATGGGACAACCTAAAATACTGCCACTATAGACAAAAGTGTTGCAATCACCAGATCTCACCAAAATGCTTACATGCAATATAGGATACAAGAAAGTCAAATCACAATAGTAAACTTGATGGAAAAACTCTAATAAAGAAATGGAAGGGGCTTGCCAGATTCAAAGCTCTGATACCATGTTGAAGTGATCAACCTAAGATCTTTAATCTGCAACACCAAAGAACCTCCACAAGAGATAGAGAGAAGCAACAATGGAAGATGTTATTCCACCAAACAAAGATTGCAATATGATATAATATGATCAATGCAATGCAAAATATGCTAGAGATTCCTTGCTTATAAAGGCAACGATGAGAGATAGGATAAGACAAGAGCACAACAAGTGTCTTAATCCTATCACATAAGACAACTAACTCATAACTACCTAGGAAAGTTTAAAGTCTAGATAAGACAACTAAGACTTCTAGAAGATACAACTAATATCCTAAGTAAACTTAACATGTGAGTTAAGTCCCCTAAGTCCCTAGTAAAGGAATAAACTAGGTATAAGAATTATTCACACCAAAATTAAATAATACATTGATACTTGGTGGATTTTTTTCCCAAAAGGGTTTCTCCACGGTATTTGTTGTGTATCTCCTAATATCCTATCTAATTCTTCTACAACCTTCTATCTTCATTCTACAAATGATAAAATGAATTAATCAAATAATCACCCACAAGGAATACATATTTAGATCAACAATCATGAAGTTTTACAAAGTATTAAGCCACATAAACACCTCAATTTTCAACAATGGTGGTTCTTGTTCAATCTATTGGACTGGGACTGGTTTAGGATTTTTAGGTGCACTTGGCTGAATTGGGTCATTCAGATGCTCCTCCTCTTCCACAAGAAGATCAGTGCTAATGGGTGTGGAAGGGGTTGGAAAAGTAGTTTCTAAACACAATTGGATGTCACTTACACTAACAACATATGCATGGAATTGATCTGGATTAGCATAGTATAATGGTTGTTGTTGTGGTTTGTTATTTGGGTTAGGTGTGGGTTGCATTGGTAACTAATTAGGTTTAAGTGTATTTGAACTTGAACTAGTAGGAGGAGGCATTATAGCAGGTTCTTGGGGCTGAGAAGGTGGCTGCATGTAACTGGTTGTCTGGTTTGGCCATTGTTTTCCTCCCTTCCATTGAGATGTTTGCTGTTAGTTTCCTGGAGGTGGCTGCCAATTTCCTTGAAACTACTGCCAATTCCCTTGAGGTTGTTGTCACTAGGGTGGATATTTTTGGTGATTGGGTTAGAAATTTGAAGGGTTATTCCAAGGTTGTGGTAGATATCCTCCATAATTGATTAGATATGGGGGTTGTCATTGGTTACTAGATGAATAAGAATTGAAATATGGCCCAACAAAAGGTAGTGGATCTAGTGGCATACCTTGTCTTCGAGCACATGGCCTCATTTATGCAATGTAGTAGACTTGGTCATCTTCACCCTGGATTGGCTTGAACCTAGGTGGGATCTTCTTACTATCAATATTAGCTACCATCTTGCATCTGCAATCCTTCCTCTTTTGTCTGCAATGAGGGCAATATTCTTCCAACATTGCCTCTACCTCCTCTTGCTTCTTCTTGGCTTGAAGTGTATCCAGTTAAGTATCCAAATTGTTTATGATGCCTTGCTTGAAGTTTTCTAGTAAGTGAGTAATCTCCATCCTTGAAACTCCATTGGTAGATGACTTACCCATAGAGGATTGGTAAGCTCTCCCTTTCTTTGAAGCTTCCCTAGAATAGTTTTGGCATATCTGCTTGATATTCTTCCAAGGAACTTGGGTGATATCTCTCCTCCCATTAGGTCCAAGGCATCAGTGTAGCTATCATTAATTCCTCTTAGGAAAAGCAACTTTTGTGATTCTTCATTGAGTGTATGTTATGGAGATTTCTATAGGCAAAAAGAAAACCTTGAAATGTAATCCTCTAGGCTCTCATCTTCCTTTTCCTGCATCCTAAAAATGTCATCTTCCATCATGTCACTGCCCCTACAATATTTCTTATACGTCTCAAGGAACTTTGTCTTCATGTCCTCCCAAACCACTGTATTTCTACCTAGGCTCATAAACCATCTTAATGTAACTTCTTTCAAGGTGGTAGGAAATAGCTTAAGCCTATAAGCATCAGTGGTATATTTATAACTCCTACAAAGTATATCAAACTCAAATAAGAAATTATCAGGATCTTTTGTGATAAGTCCATAGAACTTAGGAAGGATTGAAGTAGAGATATTTTTGAGGTTTTCAACTTCATTATGATGAGAAATGAGGAAAGAAAAATCTAGTTGGTTAGGTCTTTTTCTATTTGCATCACCCATGCCTGCCTGATGGAGTTCCAAAGAAAAGGGATTCTCAATCTGATTTTAGTCTTCAAAGGAAATTTCAAAACTGGTCAGATCAGGAAATGCATCAGCAAAGGGGTCAGGCTCTTCCTCTTCGCCATCTCTTGAAAGATTATGATGCTCAACTAGTTGGAATGGATCAAGGTTATTAGGAAGGAATCTCCCGTGAGCGTCTCTCCTCCTTCCTCTATGCATACGGTATCAACTCTATATCATCCAACTCACATAAAGAATTGGAAAAAGAATAGTGGGTCATTACTTTCCTAAATTAGGGGTATACTAAGAACAAACTTGCAGAAATACTACACCAGGAAAGAAACTACCAATGACTCGAAAGAACTCCCTAGTTTGACACCATCCCTAACAACAACACCAAAAATGTTGGCCTCCTACAATGATATAACAACTAAGCCCTTAAATTTGTGATTTAGAGATTGAAAATCTAATCTGAATAGCTATCTTAATCATTATTAAAGTGCATTTAGCTTGTCAACCCAAAGACATAGAATTGAAATGGGTTAGCATAGTATGTGCATTAGGAATCCAAAGTAGCCATATTCATTCTACAACTAAGAAAGACATAATGATGAAAGTAAATTGATTGGAAAGAAATAATATAAGTGTTGAACATCAACCAACAACTATACTAAGTTGAAATGCATGACAAAAATAAAAATCTAAGCAAACAGACATGAAACTACTCTATCTGCTTTGGCTGTAGGAACAATCATAGAATGGAATTCTAGTGGCTGCAAGAACAACCAATTGCTAGATTCTTAACTAATTGTTGAATAGAAAGTACTAACTAAACTAAAGGATGGAATGCTCACCAAGTAGGCCTCCTTGGATGAGTATCCCTTAAGACAAACATAAACTCAAATGCATGAACTTATAACTTCATTTTATTCATTGGAAAGCATGAGTACAATCAAGCAACATAACTATATTATTGAAAAACTAAGAATGCGAGTACATCATCGGATTGATCAACCTTCTGAGAAGGAGCATTTGAGTCTTATTTTATAGGAAGAAAAACTACTAACGAACTACCTAACAAGGCAGTCAACTCCAATAGATTAGGAGGACGCCACTTTAGGGAAAACATAAAAAGTGGAAACAATTTTATACATGCATGGAATTTGGTCAAACATGTTTTCCTTAACACAAATCTAGCACGACTTTAACTCCTATATTTTCTCAACAAAGTATTATGACCATTTACAAGGTAGTTACAATTCTTCGATTTAAACTAGGAATTTCCCTCTTGCTAAGAGTCTTCCCTCCATTAACCTTTGAATGATCACCTTGTTGACCTTTATGGTGAATGACCATTTGGCAGAATCTTCCTCAATTTTGTAGGCTCTAATTATATCTGCATGAAAATATTATCACACACAACAATTGCATATTTGTAACTATTGTAGACACACAAAATGTATCAATTGACATTGCATGCTTAATCCTGATTACTAACACCATTTCATCCTAAATCATGCCTTTGTCTAACCATTTAATCAAATCCCCTTATTTGATTAAATTCATACATTTTCCTCTCTTAATTAAATAAATGATTTATCTAATTAAGTCATTCTCCCTCGTTAATTAAATCAATCAATCTGATCTAATTAACCCTAGTTCTTTATTTAATTAAATAAATCAATTTTATTTAATTAATTTCTAAATTCTATCTCACTAAATTAAATAAATTAAAACCTTATTTGATTTAATCTAACCAATCATCCTCTTTAGTTAAATAAAACAAAATATTTATTTAACTATATCTAAAATCGCATTATTCTCATCTTTGATTTAAATTAACCCATAAATCTAAGTCAAAATTGTCGCATCATCTAATCTCTCATTAAAATAATTAACCTAGGTTGATTAATTTAATTCTAATCCATGTCCCATCCTCTAGCTTTTGCCACTTGCACATGAAAATAGATTTAATTCATTTATTAAATCCCTATTTTCTCTCAACATGGCATAATAGAGGAACATTCCTTCAAATTTGAAAATCCTTCCAAGTGGACTTAGTCCTTCCAACAAGACATTTATTTCATCTTACAAGTCATTTCTCCTATAGCCAAGTGGCATTTAATTCATTTATTTTTCCTGCTTCCATGTCATTTAATTATTTTCAAATTTCACCTAAATGCATTTATGGGCACATTCATCAAAATGTGCACATCCTTCATCCATTCATCTCTTGACAAGTGGCATCTTGCCATTGGTTTAAATTTAGTCCCACATTGCTTCATTTTGGGAATTTCTCCTTCTTATCATTCTATAAATAGGAGGTTTCTCTCCTCATTTGATCATCCACAATTTGAGTAAGCTTACTATACTCAATTTCATCCTCAAGCATTAACATTTTTCATCCATTTATCAAAGTATTAGCTAGGTTATGCAGGTTTTTCATCATGGAGCACACTTGAATCTTCAACAAAGTGGATCACTCTTTATCACTCATCAATATTGCATCATAGGAGTTGGGAAAGGGCCAATTTTCACATCAAATTGGCACCAATTCCCCCATGGGATCAAGAGTTTTCTTTGAATTTGAATAGGATTTGATAGCTTTTGTTTATGATTGTTTATGTTCTTCATCTCATTTCTTATTCTTTTCAATTTAAATGGATTTCATGGGGAATCTTGATTCTTGCTTGCATATGATCTTCTAATGTGTTTGTTTATTGTGTTTTGTAGGTACTAAGCTTGGGGTTCTACATTTTGGCATTAGAATGAGGGAAAACCTATAGTTTAAATCACATTTTTTCATCAAATGACATGTTTCTTTCTTTGTTTTTGTGTCTACAGGGAACTCCACTGCTAGTAGATTAGTGTCAAAATACAGAACTACTGGAACTCTAGCATCGCCATATAGCACCGCTTCAAATTCCAAATAGCGACGTCCTACCTTTCCCACCTAGAATTCAAAATTTTAAATTGCACCGCTGGTTTTGTTTTCATGCACTAGAATTTTTAAATTCCAAACTGCACTGCTGGGCTAAATAGCGATGCCATCACCCTCTCTGTCCTTGCTGCACAGAATGACGCTGACTGACAAGTGGCACCATATAGCACTATTGGATAGCTTCAAATTACACCACCTATGCAAACTCCACCGTTGAAGGGAAGTAAAAAGTGAAATCTAATTTTTTTATGACATGTGCATTTTTTAATTCTAATCATTTAGGTTATTACTTGCTTTCTTGACCTCTGTTTTGTAGGTCTAACTAGTTTTCTTGTAGGTTGGCTTGATCAAAGGTAAAGGAGCAAAGAAACATGATGACATCACTCTCTCATGATACCAAGTGTTTGTTTAACACTCTTAGAGAATTCACAATTTTGTCTTACAAATTTGTTATCTTTCATATGCTTAGGACCTACTAATTTTCTTTTGGGCTCTAAAAAGAACATTTCAATCTCTCGTTACAAAGGGCTAAAATGAACTTTAGGACAACTCACTAGATTTGGTTTGAGGATTAACAATTGAACAAGGAAAATTTTCACATTTCCTTTGGTGCTTAAAAAGAAGTCATTATTGCTTTGTGGGTTTAAAATGAACAAGTGCTACTTTGTTTTGTAATTGCTTACTGTTGTGCAATTTTCGCACACACACCCCATCGGAGGCAGGGACCCTCTTTTTTATTTTGCATCTCTGCCTCTTGCCTTGGTCAAATTTTGGTTTTTCTCTTCTTGGGAGGTTATTTTGGCATTAAGTCTAGACTGGGTTTGATGAGGAGGCTCTAGGGGAAATTTGTCTATCTTAGAATTCGAAAATGGGGATTTTGAAGTGAATTTTCATTGTTATATGTAAATTGTTTTTGCATATGTGGATAGAGGACAAAAAATTAGGAAGGGTTGTTTTTTGAACTTTTTGAAAATTCCTTATAGAAAAAAAGTTATGAGGTTTAGGGGATTTCGACCCTGGAGGAAATCCGGGAAAATTCACTCCCTCAGGATTTTCCTGAAAATTCCCTAACCCCCTCAAAATCTTGAGACCCCGAATCCCAAAATTCCTTAAAACCCAAAATTTCCAAAGTGGAAAAATCATTTTTTTTCTTCCAAAATGGATTTTTTTTAAATTGAATTTTTTCAAAAATGGAGATTTTTCCTTGAAAAAATGTTCCTGAAAATGAAATTCTTGAGATGGATAGAAAATTTTGAAAATAAAAGTTTTAAAAAATGGAAAAAATTATGAAAATGAAAAGTTTAATTTGGATTGGATTTTTCCTAACATGTGAGCTACTAATGATGATATCTGTTTTTTCAGGATTAAATAAGTATTAAAAGGGGAACTTGCATATGGATTCGTGCCAAAAGGGAAATATGGAAGAGTTCAATTCAAATTTTAAAAGTGGGGCCTACATATGAATCCATGCCCAAACTATCTACAACTGGAAGGAGTTTCTAGAAGACGTGAAGCTGATTTCATCATCCAATCAGAATTTTCATTAATGACAAGTTAGCATAATATTGTTTTTCATTGTTCCATGATGTAACCGCTTTTATGCAATTGGATGATGATGTACCTTGAGCTCCCAAATTAAATGTAACTGTTAGATGCTTCTAGAGGTGTAATTTGTGCCATTGGATGAATTAAATCCTGGCCATTGATTCAAAATATAATTTTCTATAAAAGGCCAGTGCCTTCTCATTTGTAAGGGGGTAAGACTAAGTTAGAAGAGCTTATTAGAAGCCAGAATTGGCTAAGTTAGGAGTTAGATTATGCAAGATAGTAGTTGTAGGAGAGGAAAGAGACTACAAATTGTTATGTAATGCTGGAGAAGTTAATGCAATTAGATTGTTGATTTGGCAAGATTTTTGTTACACTTTGACAGTTTATGGTTTCTTGTTCTCAATTCTCAATGTTAGATGTCAGATTTCAGTTCTTTTGCAATAATGGTAAAATTTTAATGATGTTGATCGATCTCCAGTCCATACTTTTAGCAATTTGCTGACTGTAATTTGCTGTGTAAAGTTAGTCTGGGCCTTATTTCGTGCTAAGTTCAACTGTGGATGCTTGTTTACATTGCGCCAGTTATTGGGTATGTGAATGAGTGATCAAAGTCTGAAAATATTTAGTTTCCTTAGAAGATTGTACCATTTCTATGGAGTTGTAGGATTGTCCTTCATCAAACAAAGATTGGTTTCATTGGGGATCTTTCCATCTACAACATTCATCATTGTTGTGATTGATCTTAGGTCTTAGTCTTAGAAATCTCTCTTAACCCTTATCTCTTTTGCTATTTATTTTGAATCTGGGTTAGTTTTAGGATTAAAAGCATCACCGTATTGTTGCATCTGATGAAAGTATGCTTCCAACATTGTTCATTTGTAAGGCCCCTTGTGATTACTAGCATTTTCACATTTATCACTAAGTTGTTTGTGCATTGTCAAGACCTGACATTAGAGACCTTGGGGTTATTTCTTGAGGCTTGCTGATAGAGATTTTCATTTCAAGAGAGATAGGATATTATATTCTATTTGAGTTGTTGTGCAGAAAACATCATCAACAATTACTCAAAATAATACCATCAAAAGGATGTATGTGTTTCTCTTGCACCTCATGACGATCTTGAGAATCAAAAGGCCTTTCGGTGATCTTAAGTTGGGTAAAGTAATTGCCTCCACATTTCATTTTGGGATTAAAATTGAACACATCTTGCGAGTGTGAGTGGAACATATTACATGTGTTCTCTCTTTGTTTCTCAAAAAAGATCAATCAAACTACAAATATGTTTGCTCACTTTTTTTTATCTTAGAGAGCCTATATTGGGGAAAAAGTACTCACCCAAGGGAACAACTCAACTAGTAACACGCTAAAGCCAAGTGTATTTCTAGCTGATATATAAAAGTGGGTACTGGAACAAAGGCTAGTATCACGCAGTTGGTCCTGACAAGGACAACAATGGTCTCTTGCCACATGGGTCAATCCCTATGAACAGAAAGTCTGAATTAAAACCTTTGTTTAGAAAAGGCCAAAAATTCTATCTATTTGTTGGTGTAGGAACGGTCATTTTGAAGCCACCCCACACTTTTATGGTTTTTTAGTAGAAATGTAAAGTATTCCATGGGAGTTTCATGGACCTGGGAGTTTCATACTTGGTTGCCCTGTATAAGTGAGTGTCATGGAGGGGAGCCAGTGGGGTCAAGCATCTAACCATTCGCTAAAAATAAGTGTAGCTGGACTTTTCCAAGTGGGGACTCAACAAATACAATCTTTTATAGCCATAGGGTTGTACTTGTTCTTGGTTACAAAACACTTTGCTTGCTCATAAAAATTTAGTAACAAATATTCAACATTTTCCATGAAAACTTCAAACCCTTTAGGAAGCAAATATCTTTGACAAGATTCACGTGTTATTGCTTGCCCTTGGGATTTTATCCTTAGAGGCTTCTAAACACTTAGATTTATAGCTCAATTTGCTTACTAAAGTCAACAATAGGTAACTTTTTCCTTGATTTCATCAAAGTTCTACATAATGTACTTTGTGGAATGAGAAGTTAGGACAATGGATATCTAGTTTCAAAAGCTAATCAAGAATTGTTTATGGTAAAAAGAAGTCACTAAGCAAAGCTAAGAACAATTGAATCCCACACATGTGTCTCAAATGATTTCACGCAAGATCAAAATTCGGAAACCAAAATCAAAAGCTCTTAGTCCAAAAGAACATCAAAAGCGTCTCTCAATGCTCTACGAATTTAGATGAAGATTACTTTTCAACTTTTATAGAAGAGCTTCAAGAAACAATCCCGGATTGTACTCATTCTATTATTGTCAAAATCCAAATCTTTTTCAGGAATTTGAACACCTTGTTTAGAGTAAAGCATGTTCTTCAAAACCAAGGTCTTGTAAACAAGAGTCTTTTTAGGTACACATAGGATCAAAATAAAAACTCTCATCCATCTTTTGAAACATCAAACAAAAATCATCTCAACAACAACTCTTGAAAATCTTGAAACCATCCTTCATGCTAGGATTTTTGGCAAATCAAAATTGTCAAAATCCTTGAAACAAATAAAAATCCTTGATATCCTTGAATCAAAACATCAAATCATCTTTGGCTAGGGATATGTAGATTCATCCTTTTTTACATGCTTAGTCAAAAATATTGAATCATCTTGTTTAACTAGATATATGTAGATGCATCCTTCTCCATATGCTTAGTTAAATTATCATCTTATTTTAATAGGTGTGGGTAGATGCATCCTTATCCCTACACTTAGTCAAATTATCATTTGGTGAACAAGTTTATCCCATAGATAACATCCAACATCTTGGGATCCATTTGTTCATTATCCAAAATTAAAAAAATCCAAAATCAAATCAAGGTCAATCCAAAAATCCAAAACAAATCCAAGAATCTAAAATCCAAGTCCCAAAAGTCTAGCATCTCCCTCAAGATCTTCTAAGATTTCAATCATCCATATCATCCATCTTTCACACATTTTTTCATCATGCCCTTTGATCCTTAAATCATCCTAAATTTTATTTTTTGTACCTAAAGTCCAATCAATCCAAAGAATTAGAGATTCATCTTCCACATTCTTGACAATTGATCCTTATTTTATGGTGCAAACTAGAACTCAACACAAGAGGAACATGGAAGCCAACAAAGAAACATTCACTTCAAGTGACCTAAGTCAAACAAATTCTAAAATGAATCTCGTTGGATCAAGCAATCCTCTAACTAACTTTCCTTCATCATCACAAAATCCTCAAGAGGAAGGCGAAGTGGAGGATCTTACCAATAACCCCTTTGGAGTGTCACAAGATGAGATTGCTGAGATGGTCCAAAATCCTGAGAATCATAGAATTATCAACATCATGATGAGACTCAATCCCTCACTATACATGCTTGAATTAAGAAAGCAAGGGGCTAAAATCCCTTTTGATTTCGATGTGAGCACCATTGTGGAACCATCTTTTGGGATCATGCCTCCAATATCAACCACACTTCCAATTTCATCTACACCTCCATTCCAAAGCATCACCCAACCCATCCCCCAAATTACATCATCCATTGCTCCAACCCAACCCATTTTTAACAAGGGAAGTGCATTTCTTAATGCACTACAAACACATCCCCTTGTAAACAATCAAGATTTGGATGCAAACACCATCTTGGGACAATCCATACCCAAAAATACATCACATCCATATGTACCCTTCACCTTTCATGATCCTAATGACCTATCATTATCATGTCATGCAACACCTCAAACTTCTCTCCCCATAACCTCGCAAGGAGAAGGGGATTTATTTGGACCAGGGGGTATCTTTAACACTACATCTTTATCATTTCCACAAGGAAGTATGCCACTCACATTTCCACCACTTCCACCATTGTCATCAATATCCACAACACCTCTCAGTTTAGGGCTCCCCCCTTTACCAAACATCAATCAACAAAATCAAATCAACCCACTGATCATCAATCAAAGCACCATATCAAATCCTCAAATCTTGTCATTGATATCACAAACAAAAAATGACAACCATCCCAATAATGCAAACCACCAGCATCACATCATCAACCATTCCCTAAAAATCTCAAAACATGGTCTCTCAAGGACCAAGCATATCAATCACACCATCCACCATCATTTGAATCATCAATATTGTTGTGCATGTTTTGCACACACACCCCATTTGAAATGAGGACCCTCTCTGCCTATTGCCTTGTTGGGTCGTTTTGTGTCATTTCCTCATTTTGTGTGCCCCCAATTTTGGAATCTAAAATGGTCAATGAGCCTCATAGTATCATTTCAAGTTGACCATGTTTCACCCCATAAAATTTTTTAGTCCTTCGAGTCTTTGGGTCTGCCCTACCAGATTTCCTTGGCCGAATTTCCCTGCTTGCTTGATTCACTTTTTCCTTCATTTTTGACTTTGGGGACAAGTCTCTTGTGGATTTGGGATGTTTTTGTGATGCCTAAGTGAATTACCATGGTTTTGTTAAGTTTCAAGAAGTTGGAAAAATTTCATTCTGGGACCCGATCCCTCCATGGCCATTTTTGGGACTTTCCTTTTGGGTCGCTATGTGCTCATTGTCATTTCAAAAGGGTGGTGACCCTCCAGTTTTCCCCTTCCAAACTTCCGCTTTTTCCAAAATGAGTCCAATCTTGAAGAATTTTTTCTTAGCGCTCCTTCCCCTTTTCCCATGTGCTATAATTGAAAAATATTGGTTTTGCTAAGTTTTGTGAGGTCCGGGAACTTCCCTTCCAGTTTGTTGTCCCCCATTCGTTGCCTGCCCACCTTGGGCCCACATTAATGTTTATGGTCCAAATGAGCTCCAAATATGAATATTATGATCTTTTAATGATGCATGGATGGATCTAACAAGGAGTTTGTAGGATTTGACTAACGTTTGTCTTTATTTGTGTATGAAAGCACTTACGACACATCATGTACGCAGGATTCAAGGAGCCTACTACGGGTCCATCAGGAGACCCATTGAGAAAGATGAACATGGAAAAGAACATTGTTCCTATCATCATTCATTGTATGATTTCCTCTCATCCTAGCCCCCATCAATAGAGATAGAATTAGAAGAAGGCCTGTGTTGAGGAAGTCAATGACAAAAATGCAAGGGGGCAGCCTTGAAGAAGGTATGAGGGGGTTGTCCTACTTTTCACCAAATGATGATGACATGTCCCCTGAATCAAGGGAAACCAATCCATTGATGCCAGTTCTCGATGGGCCCGTTTGATCCAACGAAGAACACTGCAAACACATCAAGTAAGAAGGAAGCTTTTAGGCAATTTCAGCTACAGTAAAAGGGAAATTAGCTAAATGACAAAACTGCTACAATACTTGGGCTCTAGGTGACAAAATAGGGAAAGGAAAAAAATGTATTTTAAAATTACTAGATAATGGGAGGTAGGTGAAACCCTAATGTAATCAAATCTGGGCCACACAATGTAATTCAATCCTAGTCATTCATTTGGGCTTTGGAAAACTATAAATAGGGGCTTGCCCCTCATTTGTAAAGGGTTGGAGAGCTAGTGTAAAAGGAGTTTGCAGGAATAGAAGAGAACATTGCATGATTTTATGGATGTTCTTTTTGATTTTTCTCATCTTGCATGCATGGTTCTACTTCCCGTTTAGTTTAGTTGTAGATTCTTGAATGGAAGTGATGATCAAAATTATTGTTATGGTATTTGATGAACTTTCAGCCCATACTTTTAGCACTTGTTGATAACAAAATGTTGTGTAAAGTTAGCCTAGGCTTCTTGATTTCAATGCTGCAACTTAGTTCAATCACATGTGCATGATGTGCATGTGCAATCTGAAAATCTGCAATCCTTAGAGGATTGCATTGGTTTTGTGTAACTGTAGGTTCCTCTTGGCCAAGCAAAACCCAGTTTAGGGAGTTCGTCTTCTATAGCAACCACCATTGTTACTGTTCATTCGTAGCTTACGATTAGAATAGCTTTCTTAACCCTTCACCTTTTGCTATTTCTTTTAATCCTTGGTTAGAGTAGGATCCAAAGCATCACCATGAAGCTAAATTAGATGAACTTGATGAGTTTCGACTTGCTATTTTTAGTGGATAACCACTGTTCATTCACTTCCAGGACTTTGAAACTGCATTTGCAAACCCAACTTCCCATGCTTTGTAACTCATCTTTAAGTCTTCCTTATGATTCCAACAAATCACATAAATCAACTAAGATATTCCAAGCACTGTCAAGACCTGACATTAGAAACCTTGGGATAGTGTTTTGCAATCTGATTGTGGAAGATTGTCTTTCAAGAGAGGTAGATCACCTACGCACTGCTTGTGTTGAGAAGTGGATAAAAAATAAATCAATAGAACTGACACTAGAAGGAGGGAATGACATGTTGGGGCTACAAAGTTGAAAGTTGGAAGTTGAAAAGAGCACTTTCAAAGAAGAAATATGAGATAGAGAGATCTCTTTTAATGATAAAACATAAAGTCAAAAAAAAATTGAATGCAAAAGAAGCTAGGTCGAAATGGAGCAGCATGTACAAATTGAAATCACTCAGCTACATGCGGATTTAAATAAGAGACTAAAGAAGCCATTGCAGCAATTTGCATTGGAAGATAGATATCGGATCCATTGCACTCATAGGCACAATGAGTTGGGGTGTCTAAATTTCTTGAGTAGAATTGAAAGGGTCTTGCAAGGAAAAATCCCCTTCTGGGAAATCTATCTACCTTTAGCCCTTGCAGACCCGAAGGAAGAATTGACAACCATGGCAGCCAAGGCGTTCAAGGAGCTGATCCAAGAACATTTGAATAGAAAAGTCAAACCAATATTGGAGGAAATATTGATGTCTAGTTGGTGCAGATTTCACAGTGCACCCCACTCTGAATTCACTTGCTCGTCATGCACAAACATCATCGCTCAATCCAAGAGTTGTTCAAACTAGTTGGAGCAACCAACTGTCAAGAAGGATGAGTCACCCCATGAGGCCAAGGAGCTGTCAACATCCAGAGGACAACACATCAAAAAGGAACCAAGGGATTGGACATGAGCTAGTGTTGGGACAACCAACACGAAAGTTGAAAGTCAGAAAGAAGGAGTCGATCCCCTCGAGACATCAAACAATCTAGATGAAAACTCAGCTAGAAAGGAATTAGAAGACCCTTACTCCATCAACAAAAGTCAACCCTCCACTCTAGAGGAAGAATCGTTGGTAGTTGAGGATGGATCAGCAAAGTCTGCAGCATCACATGTTGGGATAGCCAATGAAGATGCTGAAGAACAAGAAGAAGAAAATGTTGACAACCTTGGAGTAGTAGAAAATGCTGATGAAGGTATAAGTGAAATCAGATTACAAGACCTCTCATTCATTAATGACAATGATCATGAATTTGAAAATGAAAGTTTAGAGTAATGGGAACAACCACTTGCCATGACTATCTACCATCAAGCTTCTTTTCAAAGTAATGATGAGGACCCAATAGTGGAAAGATATGACCAGCTCGTCTCTAGATTATCAAAGGATTGGTCAAAGCTAAAATACCAAGTGGATTCAGACGTACTACTACTGCCAAATTGGTGCAAACTCCATGATTCATTACAATCTAAGTTTACATGCGAGTTGTGCAAAGAGTCTATTGAACAAGTTAGAGGACAAGTGGAGCAACCAAGTGCTCGACCTCCTCTACTTGCTACGCATATCAAAGAAGAAGACCAAAAGCATGAATCAAGTGATGGCTCAGCTGAAGGTGGACCTCAAGAGGATATTGGGGCACCAATAGGAGGATGGCAACACAGTCTTAAGCCTTTGAGTGATGAAGTAGATCAAGCGGGAATGTTGTCCACCAGTCATGAAGAAGTTCTTCCTCTTGAAGAGTAGTTGTGCACCATGGACGATAGGATTTTTGGCAAGTCTTTAGAGGGAGATTGCGTAGTGGATTTTGGTCCCCTTGATGAGGTGCCATCATTTTATGACTTCTTTCCATTGGGGGCTGTATTGTGGAGGTGCACCAACGCTGAAGAAGAATACATTCTAGAAGACAATAGCAATGAAGGCATACCACTTGCCCCTCTTGTTGATGAAATACTAGAGCCTCCAGAGTGGGAGAGGGGTTCCTTCTCTATCTAAAAAAATGGTGACCAAGAAGAAATGACTGAATGCCACAAGGAAATGCATGCACAACAAAAGAGAAGAAGGAAAAGGCGGAGGTGCTGAGATAGTTGCCAGTAGAGATGAAGCACCCGACCAACTACAAAATGCAACTTGGATTCCTTCCGCCATGACCATTGTTGATCCTCCTTCATATTTAGGGAGCTTTAATAGGACAAATGTGTGCATGTCATCATCCCATGACATTGAACATCATAAAAAGGAGGTTGATACTTGGGGAAGGAGACAAGACAACATGCTTCCCCTTGAGGACAGTAACCAAGTGGATCCCAAGTTTACAAATGATCAATGTGGAGAAGTATTTCTTTTTGAAGAACTGCCAACCGGGGCTGTAGGTCCCATTGGTAGATTGGAAGAGTTGTTTGCTTCCCTATCCTCCTAGCCTTATGCAAGCCCAAGGCCATAAATATTGCACCCTCCACTGCACCCACTCGAGGCTACCAATGTGCCTATCGATGACGTAGTGCTCATTCTCGACTACGAAATGATGCCACCTTTGCATGACGACGCCCAGGTTCTATCCTTCCTTAATCCTATGAATACTTATAACTGCGTGTTTCATTTTTATTATGGGAGTGAGGGATGGAAAACATGCTTATGAATCAACCATGGGTTTGATGAACCTCCTCAACTACTAATTTTTTGAGATTATGTGATTAAGTTTGAATGTTGCAATGTTGAACTTCCTTTTTCTAAATATAAGGATAAATCTGCATGGTTAAGAACTACAAAAATCACCTATTTGCTTGTGCATGCACTACAAAATCCAATTAATGTTAATGTTAGCTCACCCTACCTGAACATAGTGCTTTGCAAATATCTTTGTACATAGCCCGTTTTGAGTAGTATAGGTTTCATGTAAATAGGTTTCATGTAAATACTCTACTTTCTTACTTTCCTTAGGTTAGTTGGTGTGTTGTAGGTTGCTTGCTTTAGGGTAGTTTCTTTTTTGTTTTCTTTCATTGTCCCGCTTTGGCTAGTTTTTTTGCACTTTTTGTTCGCTTTGCTTATGTTTTGCTATTATTTTGCTCAAGGTCCCTCTTCTTTTAGCTGCAAACATCTGTGAGCACAACAACCATACTTATTACCTGGGATTGTTCTACATATTTCTTTTTTAAACTCTAATCAAGTTTTCAAAGTGGATTGTGAGGATTTTTTGTTAGTGTCAAGTGATCTAGGTGTTTGATTCAAAGAGGATAAGTCATTGGTTGGTCTGATTCTAATGTATTCTGGAATCTTATATCTCTTACACATCTTAAGAATTTGAAAGTCGCTATTGGTCCTTTGTGAAGTCTAGTTAAGTGAAAAATATAAAATTATGCTTTAGCACCACTGTGGTTCTCAACCCTGAGCGTAAGCTTCAATGCTTGCGAGTTGAAATAAAAGGAGTTAGAAATTGAAAATCAAAAGAAAAGAAAGAAAGAAAACATTGAAAATTAAAAGAAAGAGAAAATTCAACTTTTTAGGGGGTATCTGAGCAACTCTATTGGGGCTATGGATGCCCAGCCGGTAGTAGAGCAATGTTCAGGAGAATCACAGCGACAACCTTATCGGGGCTATGGATGTCTGATTGGCAATGAGACAATGTCCCAGATGCTTTTGGAGTTAGAATAAACTATGTAGCTTAACTTGATGGAGCTTGGGGTCCTATAGCAACTGAAGGATGGGAATTAACACAACTACACACACTTGGATTTTCAGCATACTGAAGGTTGGGTTGGCTAGTGGTTTTGATCCTTTGGTTGAGCGTCTGGTTTGTTTTCCCTACTGTGAAGGTCAGAACCAGAGATTCTAGGTTTGTGATTTCATTTTGTCATCAAAATGCTCTAGAGCATTTTCCCAGCAAGTCGCCATTTGTTGTGCATATTTTACAAACACGCCCCATTCAGAATGGGGACCCTCTCTTCCTGTTACCTTGTTGGGTCATTTTGTGTCATTGCCTCATTTTGTGTACCCCCAATTTTGGCATCTAAAATGGTCAATGAGCCTCATAGTATCATTTCAAGTCAACCATGTTTCACCCCGCAAAATTTTTGAGTCCTTTGGGTCCTCTAGGTCCGCCCTACCAGATTTCCTTGGTTGAATTTCCCTGCTTGCTCGATTCGCTTTTTCCTTCATTTTTGACTTTGGGGACAAGTTTCCTATGGATTTGGGGTGTTTTTGTGGTGCCTAAGTGAACTTCAAAGTTTTTTTTAAGTTTTAGGAAGTTGTCAAATTTTCATTTCAAGACCTAGCCCCTCTATGGCCATTTCTAGGACTCCACCCCTCCATGGCCATTTTGAACATCCGCCAGCCCTCAGTGACTTGGCCTCTGGAACCCAGCCCCTCCATGGCTATTTCTGGGACTTCGTCCCTCCATGGCCATTTTGAACATCCACCAGGCCTTGGCAACCCGACCTCTGGAACCTAGCCCCTTCGTGGCCATATCTAGGACTCCATCCCTTCGTGGTCATTTTGAACATCTGTTGGCCCTCGGTGACCTGGCCTCCAGAACCTGGCCCCTCCGCGGCCATTTCTGAGACTTTCTTTCTAGGCGGCTGTGTGCTCATTTCCATTTCAAAAGGGCAGTGACCCTCTGACTTTCCCCTTCCAAACTTTCACTTTTTCCAAAATGAGTCCAATCTTGAGGAAGTTTTTCTTGGCACTCCTTCTTCCCCTTTTCCCATGCACTATAATTGAAAAATCTTGGTTTTGCTAAGTTTTGTGAGGTCTAAGATCTTCCCTTTTGGTTTGTTGTCCCCTGTTTGCTCCCTGCCACCTTGGGCCCACATTAATTTTTATGGTCCAAATGAGCTCCAAATATGAATATTATGATCTTTTGATGGTGCATGGATGGATCTAACAAGGAGTTTGTAGGATTTGACTAACATTTATCTAGATTTGTGTATCAAAGAACTTACGACACTTCATGTATGTAGGATTCAAGGAGCCTACCACGGGTCCATCAGGAGACCCATTGAGAAAGTTGAACATAGAAAAACGCATTGTTCCTATCATCATTCATTGTATGATCACCTCTCCTCCTAACCCCCATCAACAGAGTTGGAATTAGAAGAAGGCATATGTTGAAGAAGTCAATGACAAAAATGCAAGGGGGCGGTCTTGAAGTAGGCATGAGGGGGTTGTCATAGTTTTCACTAGATGATGATGACCTGTCCCCCGAATCAGGGGTAACCAATCCATTGATGCCGGTCATCGACAGGCCCATTTGATCCAATGAAGAACACTACAAACACATCAAGTAAGAAGGTAGCTTTTAGGTAGTTCCAGCTATAGTTGAAGGGAAATTAGCTAAATGACAAAACTACTACAACACCTAGGCACTAGGTGACAAAATAGGGAAAGGACAAAATTGTATTTTAAAATTATTGGATAATAGGGGGTAGGTGAAACCCTAATGTAATCAAATCTAGGCCACACAATGTAATTTAATCCTAGCCATTCATTTGGGCTTTGGAAAACTATAAATAGTGGCTTTCCCCTCATTTGTAAATGGTTGGAGAGCTGGTGTAAAAGACATTTGTAGCAATAGAAGACAACATTTCATGATTTTATGGATGTTCTCTTTGATTTTGCTCATCTTGAATGCATGGTTCTACTTCCCTTTTAGTTTAGTTGTAGATTATTGAATGGAAGTGATGATGGAAATTGTTATTATGGTATTTTATGAACTTTCAACCCATACTTTTAGCACTTGTTGATGACAAATTCTTGTGTAAAGTTAGCATGGGCTTCCTGATTTCAATGTTGCAACTTAGTTCAATCGCATGCACATGATGTGCATGTGCAATCTGAAAATATATAGTCCTTAGAAGATTGCACTGGTTTTTTGTAGCTGTAGGTTCCTCTTGGCCAAGAAAAACCCAGTTTAGGGGGTTTGTCTACTATAGCAGCCACCATTGTTACTATTCATTCATAGCTTGGGATTAGAATAGCTTTTTTAACCCTTCTCCTTTTGTTGTTTCTTTTAATCCTTGGTTAGAGTAGGATCCAAAGCATCACCATGAAGCTAAATCAAATGAGCTTGATGAGTTTCAACTTGCTATTTTGAGTGGAAAACCACTATTCATTCACTTCCAACACTTTGAAACTACATTTGCAAACCCAACTTCCCATGCTTTGTAACTCATCTGTAAGTCCACCTTGTGATTCGAGAAAATCACATAAATCAACTAAGATATTCCAAGAATTGTCAAGACCTTACATTAGAAACCTTTGGATAGTGTTCTGCAATATGATTGTGGAAGATTGTCTTGCAAGAGAGGTAGTGCACCTATGCACTGCCTATGTTGAGAAGTGGATAAAAAATACATCAAAAAATATGATGGTGCCTCTGATCACCACAACAAGCACCATTCCAAACCCACCTCCACCACCATGACCACCAAATTCAAACACATCAAACCAATACAACATTAGGTTGCAACCCACTAAGTAGGCACTTCAGCAAATCCAAAACTGACAAGCTACACAATTAGCCACACAATAAGCACAACAAGCAACACAAGTCACTCAAACAACACAAGTTCTTCAAGCAGTGCAAGTGTAACAATCACAATAGGTTGCTCAAGCCCAAGCATTATTACAACAACAACAAGCTACCCAAGCTGTACAGGCTACACAAGCTCAAGCTCAAGCCCAAGCCCAAGCCCAATACCAAGCCCAACAAGCACAAGCACAAGCACAAGCTCAAGCGCAAGTGCAAGCATAGGCACAAGCACAATACCTCTCACAACAACAAGCAACCCAACAAAAATCATATCAACAAGTTCTAAAACAATACCAAGAGCAGCAAGAAGCAACCCAACTAGCAACCCAACAACAAGCATTGTTGGTGAAACAACAACAACAAGCTCAACAATAGGCACTGTTAGTGCAAAAACAACATGATCAACAACAAA
The DNA here is from genome assembly GCA_007258455.2 of Sequoia sempervirens. NCBI lineage: Eukaryota > Viridiplantae > Streptophyta > Pinopsida > Cupressales > Cupressaceae > Sequoia > Sequoia sempervirens. The sequence continues at coordinate 45,601 of VDFB02359306.1, forward strand.
TACAAGCATACTTGGCACAACGAAATGTGAAAGCACCATCCACCAAACCAACCAATCTTCCCATCTCTCCAACAAGTGAACCACCACAAAACACCTTCATCCCACCCCCTGATCCACAAAATGGTGTAGAAACGCAAATCAAGTTACTCTCACAACAAGTACTTGATCTTCAATTAAGGAAAACCATAAAAACACCCAAGAACTTGTGTCCTTACCCATTTGAAAAGAGTCTTGTAAGGAAGTCATTCCCAAAGGGATTTGAGATCCCCAAATTTGATAAATACTATGGGATGGGAAACCCTAAAGATCACATCAGAGAATTCAAGGTTCATTGAATGGAAGTTACATATGATGATACCTATCTAATGCGGCTATTTCCTAGAAGTTTGTCTGGCCATGCCATGGAGTGGTTCTCTCGCCTTCCTCCAAGCATCAAGAAGTTCCAAGAAATAGTAGACACATTCATCAAAAATTACACATTCAATATCGGTATGGATGTTAGTCTAGATGAACCATTAGCTCCGAAACAAGGAAAGGATGAATCATTTTCTTCTTTCCTACAATGATGGCAATCCAAGGCCAATTAGAGAAAATGGGTCATGCCAGAAGAACAACAAGTTTGCACCATCATTTCAAATCTTGAGGGAACCTTGACATTCCATATCAAAGTGCAATGTATCACCACATATGACCAGTTGATATCCAAGGAAGTCAACATCGAATGAGCCCTTTATTTCATGAGGATCACCCGCATACCCTAAACAACAAAACAATCGCCCATCCAACAACTATAATGAGAAAAACTCACACATGGGAAAGGAACAAAAATGTCACAAACGATGGTGTGTTTGATGCTAAGGTCATGATCAGTGCTCCAAGAAAAAACACCCAAACCTACCGACAACCGCAAAATAATGATCAAAACAACAACCAAACCAATGCAGTATCACAACACCAACTAGGCAACAATTAAGCAATCAACATCAATGACCAAAGGGGACCACCCCAGTGAAAAAAACTCCTTGAAGCAAAAGTACACTACCCTTGGGGAACCACTTGATGTCATCATGAAGAAATTAATAAACAAAAACCTCATCAAGGCTCCCACTTATGAAAATTACCAAGAACCAGATGTGAAACAACCCTGGTATAGTGAAAACTAGCTCTGTGACTTTCAAAAAATCAAAGGGTACACCACTAACAATTGCATGAGGTTGAAAAACCTAATCCAAGACCTCATTGATCAAAAAATTATAAATGTGGAGCAGCCAACAAGAAATTAGAACCTCAAGATATACACGAATCTAATGCCTAACCACAATAACAAAGGGAACAATAACACAGATAAGGGAAAATGAACCTTCAAGAGTGTGAATCATGTATATGACCGTATCATCAATCCTTGGATGAATATTGTACTACTATCACCATCAAGGGATCCCATGCTAATTGTGGAGTCACCACAAAAGGCAGGCAAATTACCATTGTAGGATCATCTCAGCCAAATAGAGCACCCATTCCCAACGCAAGATCTATTCCCAATGGTTATAATTTCCCCGATCTACTGAAAAGAACCCCAGCACAAATATCCATCATGGAGTTGCTAAAAATTTCATCTATCCACCGAAAAATCCTTGAGGAAGCTTGGCCTCATCCATTGTCCCTACAGATCTTAACGCAGAACAATTCCAAGCTACGCTTAGAAACATCATCAACTCGAATCTCCTTACATTCTCTGATCAAGATTTTCCCACTCAACCATCTCACAACTGTGCACTCCATATAGAGGTCCTAGTATACATGTAAAAACAAAGTCAAGAGAGTCCTATTGGATGGGGGTGTAGGCTTGAACATTTGTTCCCTCAAGCTCATAAAAAATATGAAAATAACTGAGGATTCCATCAACAAAGGCAAAATAATCACAATCAGGGCATATGATGACTAAGAAAGAGTGTCCCAAGGCACAATCCAAATCCCTATTCAAGTAGGGCCAACAATCATGGAAACTACCTATCAAGTCCTGGACCTTGATTTTCCTTATAACATTCTCCTAGGACGTCCATGGATTCATCCAATGCAAGCACTAGCATCAACCTTCCATAAATATGTCAAATTCATATATGAAGGCCAAGCGATCACCATCCATGGGGATCCTGAACCATTCTCTTATTGCAAGAACCTAAGGGAAAAATACTACAAAATCCCTCAAGTGCCTAAGAGAGCCACAAAATACTACCATACATTGATCTAGCCACTCTCACTTCCACTTCTGTGAGAGAGCCACTCGCCATCCTGGCATCTCTGATATCAAAGTCATCATCCAAGAAAATGGTTGTGGAAACTATACAATTCCCCAAAATTATTTTGTGGTAGGAGAGTTACCACAATCTCCCAAATCATGAGGACGAACACAATCAAATGAAGCCTCCACATCCCAAACATCCACTAAAGGATATGCTGACTTTAGAAGTTGGAGAGATCTCAGTCGAGAAGTAATAGAGGAATAACTATCCCATCTCCTATATCAAGACAATAGATTGGAAACTAATTTACCAATGGATGATAGCAGGAAAGGCTTGCAAATGATGCTTCCCATGGGCTATGAAAAAAACCACAAGCTTGGAAAAAATGACAACGGGCTTATAATACCCATCATTCTAGAGACGTATGAGAAATCTTGGCCTTGGATGTACTTTGAGTATAACCATACCTGACCGAAATTCCCCGGTTAAGAAGGTTAAAACTCCTCAGCAAACGACAGCTGCCCTTAAATTTCCTGTTTCCATAGGTTTTCCCTTAGACAATTTTACCTTTGACATCACTAAGGTATGTAGTAGTGAGGATGGTGAACCTGAGAGAGGTATACCTATACTATTTGAAGAATCTAACCTCTTTATGATCAACACCCTATCCTATGAGTCTGAGAACCAATCACATGAGATAAAGCTAGTCTACCCCCAACTCATTAATTACAACCAACGAGGACCACCAATTCTAGACACATTCAAAAATGATGAGGCACTCTTAGAATTCATGCAACTGCAGGATAATATTCCATGTGGGGATCATAAATTAGGATTCATCATTGACCTAGATACACATGCATATTATGGGGAAATCATTGAATCCCTCAATTGCAAAAGCGAAAACTGAGAATAATCTTTAGGTCCTTGAGTGAAAACCACACTATGGCACTCTCCGACCTAAAAAATAGTAAAAAGAAAGGATGCATCTGATGGTGAAAACCTCTCTGAGGCACTTCAGGATGGGGGATTCAATCTTCCTCTCAAAGCTCTACACCAAGAAAAATTAGCGGTTCTAGCCGAAAAATACAACCCAGTCAACTTGGGAACAAAAGAAACCCTGCACATTACATTCTATGCTGAGTCATTACTATCAGAAGAACATGAGCTCCTAGCAACCTTCTTAAATGAGAGAAAATTTAATTTTTCATGGAGCTATGCAGACATCCCAGGCTTGATCTAGAGATTGCAATTCATCATCTAGCAGCCTACTCTGAGGCAAAGCCTGTCAAAAAAAATGAGAAAAATGCATCCTCAGATTGCCTTGCTAGTCAAAATGGAATTGAAAAAAGTACTTGATGCAGGAATCATATGACCAATTGACTATCCCGAGTGGGTATCAAACCTGGTTCCTATTTCAAAACCTAATGGAGGCATCTGAATTTGCAAGGATTTCAGAGACCTAAACAAAGCATGTCTAAAAGATGATTTCCCATTTCCAAACATTGACATGATGGTGGACATGATAGCTGGACATGAAATGCTTTCTCTAATGGACGACTTCTCTAGCTATAACCAAATAATGATTTCCAAAGAAGACCAACAGAAAATGACCTTCACTTGTCCATGGAAAACCTACTACTAGAACATAATTCCATTCGGCCTAAAGAATGTTGGGGCAACCTACCAAAGAGCCATGATGTTAATCTTTCATGACATGATCCACAAAATTGTTGAAGATTATGTTGATGACATACTAGCGAAATCTAGAAAGAGGAGAGATCACATAGCAACATTGAGTGCTATTTTCTACAGGCTGGAGGAATACAAGGTCCATTTAAATCCAAAGAAGTGAGTCTTCGGCATACAATCAGGATAGCTACTAGGATACATAGTGTCAATGAGGGGTATTGCAATATATCCTGCCAAGGTAAAAGAAATCCTCGAGATTGAGGCACCCAAAACATTGAAACAGTTGAGAGGCCTCCAAGGCAATCTTCAATCCATCCGCAGATTCATAACGCAACTGGCAGATAAGAAAAACCCATATTCTCACCTACTTCACAAGGGAGTAGCATACAAATGGGATGACAAGTGTGAGGAAGCCTTCAAAAAAATCAAAGAATATTTGCTCACACCTCCGGTCCTCATGCCACCAATCCCAAGAAAGCCACTAATCCTTTATGTATGAACAACAACAACAGCCCTTGATGCTCTCCTAGCTCAAGATGATGAAAATGGGACATAAAGGGTCATCTATTACATCAGCTGCACAATGGTCAGGCATGAGTTAAACTACTCATTCATCAAAAAATCTTGTCTAGTACTAGTGTTTGCTTCACAAAATTTCAGCCACTACATGTTGGCACAAAAAATCAAACTCATCGCTAAGATCGATCCCCTGAAGTACCTATTGTCAAAGAAAATGCTCACAAGAAGGATGGCTAAGTAGGTCATGCTAATATCAGAGTATGACATCAAGTATGTGGAACAGAAGGAAATAAAAGCCCAAGTAGTCATAGACTAGCTTGCAAAAGTACCCATGTATTTAGAGAATCCACTTATATTAGAGTTTCTAGATGAATCCATCTTCAATCTCAGCATAGCCGATCACTGGAAACTCTACTTTGATGGTTCCCACATGTAGCATGGATTAGGAGCCGGTGTCTTCTTCATCACCCCACAAGGGGGATTGTATTATACCTAGATCATACAAGTCTACATTCCCCTACACTAATAACATTGCAGAATATGAGGCTTTAAGCATAGGTCTTATAATAGCAATGCAATGGCATATCATGACCCTCAAAGTATATAGAGACTCTCAACTGATAATCAATCAAGTGAATGACAAGTACCAAACAAAGGATGATAAGCTAAATCCATACAAAAAGTTGGTAGAGACCCTTAAAGAGTCATTAATTGATATCACATTTGAGCAGATTCCTAGAGAAAACAACAAAGTAGTAGATGCCATGGCAACAATTGGCTCCCTACTAGACATTCTTCACAACATCCCAAAGCATGAATTCTTGGTAGAGCAGCTTCTCATGCCTGCATTTGAGGTACCAAAGTCAGAATTTGTGTGTGAAATCATTAGTCCTGGTGATCCCTGGTACCATGACATTTATACCTACCTACGAATAAGTGTCCTACCTATTGACTTACCATCAAGCCTAAAAAGAACCTTTGTCAAGAAAGAATTTCGGTTTGTCATCCTAGGAAATGCTCTTTATCGTAGGAGCATAGAAGGAACTTTATTACATTGTTTAAATGCTGAGGAGGCATTGACTACCTTAACTGAGGTGCATAATGGTATTTGTGGTTCACACTCAACTGGAATGACCTTGGCCAAGAAATTACTGAGGATGGGGTTTTATTGGCCTACTATGGGAGAAGAAGCGCATGACTATGTCAAAAGGTGTCTACAATATCAGCAGCATGGGGACCTCATCCATGCTCCAGCTCAAGAACTCCATTTGATTGTCACACCATGGCCTTTTTCGTAGTGGAGGCTCAATCTCATCAGAAAAATCACTCCCACCTGATTCAATGGTCACAAGTTTATCATTACCATCACTGAGTACTTTACCAAGTGGGTGGAAGCCATAACAATGACTTACATAATGGGGAAGCAGATATCAAATTTCATCCTGAACTATCTCATATGTCGCTATGGTGTCCCACTAGCCATTATCTCAGATAATGGGACACCATTCAAAAATTAGGAGGTTCATGACCTATGCAAAAAATTCAAAATCCAACATCACTTCTCCACACCATACTATCCCCAAGGCAATGGCCAAGTAGAAGCCACCAATAAAACCATTCTTAAGATCCTCAAGAAAATAGTTAATGGCGTAGGTCGTGACTTGCATCTGTAGTTAAATCTCGCCCTTTGGGCCTATCGAACTAGCATCCACACACTTACTAGCCCCACCCCATTCTCTCTAGTCTATGGATCGGAAGCCATATTTCCCATCGAGATCAAGCTCCCATCACTGAGAATATCATTGCAAAACCTCATCATAGATGAAGAGTACAGAGTATCAGGACTGAATGAGCTGGAGCTACTAGATGAGTGATGTATGGAAGCATTAAATCATTTGCAATTCTATTAAAATCAACTCAAGAGGAGCTATAACAAAAATATTAGAAGAAAAACCTTTCAGGGCAGAAAACTTGTGCTAGAGGAGAATCAGAAGAACGTCTTAAATCCAAATGACAAAGGAAAATTTGAACCCAATAGGTTGGGGCCATTCATCATCACAACAAGCTACAAGTCAGGGGCATATCAGCTATCAAAACCCAAAGGTGAGCCTTTGCAAGAGCCCATGAATAGCTCCCATCTCAAAAAGTTTTATGCCTAAATCTTTCAAGGTATATAGCCAAAAATCCAAAAAAATCAGAAAAAGGATAAAAAACAGTAAAGAAAAAAATTGTCCTCTAGTGAAAACCACTTCGGTGGCGCTTTGAGCAAGTACCTTGGTGAAAACCTAGAAAATAGGCACCTTGGTAAATAAGCACTTTCCATCCACTAGGATCTTTGTAGCTTGTTCTTCATCATCTATCCATCACACTTTCATCATCCATCACATTCCATATCTCTATCCATCACCCATCAGCATCTGCATCATAGCTTGGTCTTGTGTTCGTATCATGATCCCTCCTAGTACTACTCGGCCCATTCTTAAGGTCAGTTTATCCTACCTCTATCAGAGTAGTCTATTGTTTCAAGCTAGGGGCATGTTGTCATCAGATTAGATTCATGAATATTCTTGAAGCCCTTAAATTAGAAAATCCAAAATATTAGAAAATCAAAAAATCCAAAAACATCAGAAAATAAAAAATCCAAAAACATTCTAAGCATATCAAAATCCAAAAATAGATCAAAAAGTTAGTCAAAAAAATAAAAAACAAAGTCGTCTTATCGAACTATGGATCTTTAAGTTTTGAATGTAGGAAAGGTTGATCTCTAATTATCCCTCGAGAATTTAGGTCAATCCTCTAGGAGTCCATAATAAATTGGCAATCCATCACATCATATCACATCAAATAATCGAGTTTGCATCAGTCAAACTACGTGGTCTCTGCATGTATAACGTAGGCAAGGATAATCTATTGATCAGCCCCTGAGGCCCCTAGGATAGGTCTTTAGGTTAGTCTCTTGGTCAAAATTTTAGAAAACCCCAAAACATTTGAAAATAAAAAAATCAAAACATTTGAAAAAATCTCAAAAATATCAAAAACAGCCTCAAAACGGTTCAGAAAACTCCAAAAACATCTAAATATTTGAAAAAATCCATCTGTCTCATCTCATTTTCACCCACAATAAACATCATTCATAATAAGTCATCATCATCCTCAATCTTTGGTGCAATAGTCAGAAACAAGTCTAGCAGATCAAAAAGGTGAAAACCAAAATGTCAAAATCTCAGGTCTAGGCCAGTACTTAAACAAGTTGATCAACTTTTTGTGTTAATATCCTATCATCCAATCAAGTCCCATATCAAAATAATCTGATATCATCATGTCCTAGGATGCATCCTTTCTACAATGGACATCAACATCAAGCATCACTGTAGTTTAGTCTTGGCTAGCGGTATTGAAGAACATTAGCTTGTTTGTTTACTTTATCTTTTTATTTTGATTTATCTTATCACACTCGTTCCAAAGACCTCTCGATGATGTCTAAAAAAAAGGATTTAGGGAGATAGGAATGGGGCAACGAACATTATCTTTTTGTTTGTTGTGCTTGTTGGATATTCTTGTAATATAACTTGGTCATGCACACTTTGTTTAAATGTAGGGAGGACATTTTAGATATATTGCTGACCACATGGGAAGGTTTTCTTTCCTATATTTTGGCTTGAGATGTTTGAAATATCTTAACTACATTTTGAATAAGGTTTTGTATGCCAAGTGTGAATAGGAGTACTCCTATCTAACTGTCAAGTCAAATTCCATCACACTAGGTGCAACGCCATCCTAGTTCTTAATACCTTGATGCATTGTGCCTACATGAGTAATCAAACTTAAGATAATTGGTCCTTTGAAAATCCCAACTCCTTGGCAATTAATCATCATCATTATCATTGTCTCATGTCTTGTTGGAATTTCTTATTTTCTTCCACCTCTTGCTTTTCGCACTAACACGGTACCATGGAAGTGAATAAAAAATCACTATCATCGTTGCATTCATCCTGCATCCACAAACCGTTAGCATACTACATATCATATCATATAGAAATGTTAAATCATATCACACACATTTCATTTCCATCATTGGCATAATATAGATTCGTTATTATAAGCATTTGCATCCATCATACCATATCGTAAATATTGTCATAAAATTCATGACCACATGCATAAGTAGCATCATCATAAGCATCATATAAATACATCACCATATAATGTACAAGAAAAAAATAAGGAAAAAGATTACATTTCATCCAATAGGAGCATAATATAGATCTGTTAGTCACATAATCATTACATCTTGCATATCATAGTAGAAAAGATATAAAAAAAGATAGCATCTCATCACATTAGCATCATCACATAGAACATAAGGCACATCATAACATCATAGCATCATTGCATCGCATAGCATATAGAAAGTAAAAAACATCCATATAGCATAAAGTATAGATAGGACATATCATATCGCATCAAAACATCGTCATCTCATATCATATATCTCATCAAAATATACATTGTCATGGTATAAAAAATTGGATCAATGTACATGTGTATGTCAATAAATACAAGGGACCACTAGGGCTATCAAAAACAAGCCCATGGGGCACAAAAAGAATCCTACTCGATAAAAAATGGGCCTAGCCTTCCTTGCTTCTACCCTCGCCACTTGCTCTCTCTTCGTGATTCTCTATAGGTCTGTGCTCTATCCTTTGGGAGAAGTCTGGGACTTGGCCTGGTCTAGGCACGACCTGGTAATAATGTAACCTATAGTAGTCAACCTCCTAGATGGCCTCCCTATATGCTTAGAGCAATATTGTGCTCCAAGAGGAGGATGCAACCATACTCTCTAGTTATTTCCATCAACCCATCTCAACTATTTCCTGTAGCTCTATGACCTATCTCTACAAAATGGCTAGGTCCCACTCTGCTCTGGCCTGATCTCTCTCGACTGTTAGGGTCTACACCTGTGCCTGCAACTATAAAATCTGGCCATCTCTGGGGTTTGGATGGAGAGGTGGCTACATGGCTGGTTGATCCTAATCCCTATCCCTGGGCAGTGTTAGGAGCCTATCCTTCCATGCCTAATCCTAGTCATGATGGGCCTAATCCTAGTTCTGTCATGCTTGATCATGATCGTCTTGGTGGGGCTGATCCTGCTGATCTTGAACCTAATGAATTGGTGGTGGCCCACCACCTCCCTGATCCCAATCTCCATCTCCCCAGCCTAGTCCCACTCCTCTTCCTCTGGCTCTGTGGTGAGCAGATGGTATCCCCAGAACTGTAAGTCTTAGTGGTAGTTGAAACCAATCTTTGTAGGCCTAGGTAGTCCCTGGATCTGCCTATCCTTGGTCATACAACCATGACCTCGCCACTAGCTACCTGAAAGAATCAACTGCCTCCTGGGCTAGTATATAGCGACCCTAAGAACTTTGGCTCTTGGTCCTCACAAAAATGGCCATTTACTTATTGTTAGGCTAATCACGTGCCTCTCCAAATTGCCTTTGTACCCTACCTGGAAAGTATCTCTTGATCATCATATGCTCTTGTCTCTACATTAGTTGGTCCTGGAAAGCAAAGAACAATTGTTGCATATTGCCGAACCATGCGGGCCATCCAAGGTATTGCTGCCATGTGAACACTCACATATCATCGAGGATCCTCTGCCAATGAGGAATCTTGTGCTGCTCAGTGTGGGTGAAAGAAAGGCCTCCTATGTATCACTAGACCACTGGATCATCTGGCTCCATGGGAACCTGAACAACTCTTGTCCCATTCCCATACATGTAGAAGTGTAACTCTCGCCCCAAGTGCTCTGCCATCTAGATAAGAAAACTCATGAAGATCTTTGTAAAGTGAGGCTAGCAGAACTGGCCCCCATGCAAATAGTGTATGTCACCGAACCATCTACTCCCAAGAGAGCCCCCACCTAGGATTGAAGTATCGGCCCTACCGATCTGGTGCAATGAGACCCGATATGATGGCTGCAATGACTAAGCGGTAGGGTGATACGATAGGCCTGTGGTGCTCCAACTCAATCTGGCCCTCGCAAAATACAATCTAATCAGTGGCCATAATATTGTAGCAGGCCTCCCTACTAGCATCCATATCATAAATAACCTGCTCACCGTGGATAGGAAATCTCAGGATCTGCCACACATCCTCCAGTGTGATTGTGGCCTCACCCGTCGGAAGGTGGAATGGGGAGGTCTCACCATGCCATCTCTCAGCAAGTGCCATCATCATGCCCAGGTGTGTCTACATGGGTGATGTACCAAAGTCCCATCTCTCCTAAGCACTCCTATTATTGATTAGAAAAATCATTCAAAAGGTCGAAAATCTCTTGGGACCTATGCTCACGTGAGTATATATCTCTCACCTCCTCCTACATTAGGAAAGTCCCCATGTTAAAATTCATCAAAAAAATCTTGATTCTAGCTTGTCTCGGCATCCTGAAAGCAACCTCAAAGTCACTACCTGTGAAAGCAGTGTAGTTTACAAACTCCAAAATGTGTCACTAGGACCTTTAAACTCCCAAATTGCACTGCAACATTTCATTTTGCAAAGGCGTTGGAGTTTACGCAAAAACCCTAATTCCAAAGAGCATTGTAGTAGTGCATCTTCCAAAAACAGCTGAGTTTGGAATTTAACCCTAAACTCTAAACTATGTCATGACGTCGATACTCGCAATAGCAGTACAGTTTGATGTCGAGTGGTGTTGTTTGAAATTTGTAGTGGCGCAATATAGCACCACTCCTAGAGACCTAAATTCTTAATGCATTAAATGAGCATGAAAAATGAAAAACAGGCTTGGGTCAAGTTGACTCATCAATGGTCCAGTGCTAGGAAGCCTCTGATGCATCTGTACCCTGCCGAAAATATGCATGGGGAGCTATCGTTGCACCATTTCTCTGAGGTATCCGAGCTCAAAATTTGCAAAATCTCTCAAAGCTGAATGTGAAAATGAATTGGAAGTGGCCCCTCAAGGCCTATTTAAGCCTAAAAATTAGGGTTCTTTTGACCCCATTTGGCCGTTCTACTAGGGTTTTGGACCCCTGATCCCATTTTTGTCCGTCTGAAGGTTGTTTTGCATCATTTTTTATGTTTTATCTCATTTTTGAGATCCTGGAGCGTTTTTGGACCCGTTAGGCACTTTGTCTTCTTTTTTCGCGACATCACCCAAAAATCAGAATTTTTGTCCAATCTCTCAAGAGGGCAGTATAGCAGCATGTTTTGTTTGCTAGTGCAACATCAGGGCATTCTTGAAATAAAAAAGAATTGGTTTTTGATCAAGACAACTTATTCTTTGAAACAACGCAGCAAGTGCATCGCTTCAAAGAGGGGAAAAATGTAGACACGCAAAATGTACCAATTGACATTGCATGCTTAATCCTGATTATTAACACCGTTTCATCCTAAATCATCCCTCTGTCTAACCATTTAATCGAATCCCCTTATTTGATTAAATTCATACATTTTCTTCTCTTAATTAAATAAATAATCCGATTAAGTCTTTCTCCCTCGTTAATTAAATCAATCAATTTGATCTAATTAACCCTAGTTCTTTATTTAATTAAATAAATCAATTTTATTTAATTAATTTCTAAAGTCTATCTCATTAAATTAAATAAATTAAAACCTTATTTGATTTAATCTAACCAATCATCCTCTTTAGTTAAATAAAACAAAATATGTATTTAACTATCTCTAAAATCACATTCTTCTCATCTTTGATTTAAATTAACCCATAAATCTAAGTCAAAATTGTCGCATCATCTAATCTCTCATTAAAATAAGTAACCCTTGATTAATTTAATTCTAATCCATGTCCTATCCTCTAGCTTTTGCCACTTGCACATGAAAATAGATTTAATTCATTTATTAAATCCCTATTTTCTCTCAACATGGCATAATAGAGGAATATTCCTTCAAATTTGAAAATCCTTCCAAGTGGACTTAGTCCTTCTAACAAGACATTTATTTCATCTTACAAGTCCTTTTTCCTTGAGCCAAGTTGCATTTAAGTCATTTATTTTTCCCTCTTCCATGTCATTTAATTATTTTCAAATTTCACCTAAATACATTTATGGGCACATTCATCAAAATGTGCACATCCTTCATCCATTCATCTCTTGACAAGTGGCATCTTACCATTGGTTGAAAGTTAGTCCCACATTGCTTCATTTAGGGGATTTCTCCATCTTATCATTCTATAAATAAGAGGTTTCTCTCCTCATTTTATCATCCACAATTTAAGCAAGCTTACTATACTCAATTTCATCCTCAAGCATTAGCATTTTTCATCCATTTATCAAAGTCTTAGCTAGGTTATGCAGGTTTTTCATCATGGAGCACACTTGAATCTTCAAAAAAGTGGATCACTCTTCATCACTCATCAATCTTGCATCATAGGAGTTGGGAAAGGGCCAATTTTCACATCAAATTGGCACCAATTCCCCCATGGGAGCAAGAGTTTTCTTTGCATTTGAATAGGATTTGATAGCTTTTGTTTATGCTTGTTTATGTTCTTCATCTCATTTATTATTCTTTGCAATTTAAATGGATTTCATGGGGAATCTTGATTCTTTCTTGCATATGATCTTATAATGTGTTTGTTTATTATGTTTTGTAGGTACTAGGATTGGGGTTCTACAACTATCTTAAAGTAGCATTCATTAATCTGCATGTAAAATTAACATAGATAGTTCATATAGCATGTCAATGTCATTTAAAGGTTACAAAAATAAGCTTATGTCCAATACCCATGGTTTTGAGGAAATAACATGAAAATGTCAACATCCAAGTATCAAGTTCAATGAAAACTACAACAAATGGATAATAAACTCTATCAAAATTGAACAATAAATTGGACTCATCAAGTGCAACAGTTTTTGGCTCATTATTTGTCACGAGGACAGTTTCCTCTTGAGTTTCTTTATCATTTTCTAACCTACAAGCTATCTATTCACATAGTCCTTTACCTCTTACCAACTTTGTGACCTTTATTTCCACATCATACTCCATCACTTTGATGATCGACCCAACCCTTTTGTCACTCAAATATTTACTCAACAAGAATTCTTTAACAATTGGGTGAGCAACCATCAATTGAATCTTCTTATTAGAAACAAAATTTCTAAACTTCTTAAAACTTCTAATCATGGCAAGAACATGTTTCTCAATAAAAGTGTACCTTTTCTCATAACCTTCTAGAACTTGACTAAAAAATGTTATTGGTTGCACCTTGAGTTTTCTTCATTTTTCTACACTAGCATAGTTGAAATGGTATCCATGTTTCGATAAGCATACAATATGAAATCTTTGGAAAAATTAGGATTTACAAGTGTTGGTGTTGTTGTTATGGATTTTTTAATGGCTTCAAAATTGTCCTTTCCTTCTCTTGACCAATTGAAACTTGCATTTTTCTTCAACATAGGTGTTAGTGGCTTCAATAAATCAGAAATAATAGGTATAAACCTCCTAACAAAATTGATTTTTCCAAGGAATATTTGAAAACCTTTTTTATGGATCAATAGAGGTAAGGCCAAAATAGCACTCACCCTTTCAAGATCAATGGCCACACCATGTTTTGACACCATATTGCCAAGTAACTTACCTTAATAAACATCAAAAATGATTTTTTTTTGGATTGAGTGATATTGCAAACTCTTTACACCTATCAAAAATATACCTTAAATGAGTGAAATGTTCCTTTTCATCCTTGGAGAAAACAATAATGTCATCCAATTATACAAGTACAATATTGTTCACGAGGCCTTGAAAATCCATATCTATTTCCTTTTGAAAGGTTTCCCCAACATTGGACAATTCAAAAGGCATTTTCTTGGAAGTCATTGTTCCCCACTTGGTAGTGAAGGTTGTCTTATACCAATCTTCCTCTTTCACTAATACTTGGTTGTACCCAAAAATAACTTTCAAGTAAGGAAAACCTCTTAGAACATGCAACAAATTGCAAAATCTACTCCATAGAGGGCAGTGGGTAATGGTCTTTGAGTGCTCGGCCATGTTCAAGTCTCTAAAATCAACACAAAATCTTAGTTCTCCACTCTTCTTCCTAATATGAACTAGGTTGAAAACCCATGAGGTGTGTTTGATTGGGTAAAATGATATTACTCTCAATTAGCTTATTCAGTTATGTTTTCATGAGTGGCTCAAGCTTGGGGTTTAAAGGCCTTTTATTTTGCCTTAACAATTTTGCATTTGGATCAAGCTCAATGGTATGTTGGGCAATATTTGGGTAAAATCATTTTAAATCATAATATTCCCAAGAAAAAATGTCATGGAAATCTTGATAAAGAAATACAAAATCTTATTTATCCTCCTTAGAACAAAGCTTACCAATCTTAAGAAGCTTACCTTTGAATGTTTGCACCTCTTCATAGTGATCTTGCATGACATGCATGTTGTTTTTTCTCCTTTCTAGTTGATCACCAAACTATTGTAACTTTTCTTGGTTTCTAGCTAAAAACTCAACTTCTTCAAGCAAAAACCTAAGAACCCATTCATCACTTTCAAAGAATTGCTAATGGACATTATTATTAGGAATATATGGCCTTACTACCACCTTAATATACCATTGCACCTTATCCTTTTTAATCTCATTTGGAATATCAAATTGGGCACCTATGGCAACCAACTTATCAAAATGTTTATATTATGATTTCTAGTTATGGATAAAAAATTAAAAGCATCAAATTCTTCTATAATATCACATACCATATGCTTATAGGACTTGATAAAATCATTTCACTATCACCAAAAACTTGTAGGCAGTTTCTTTTTCTTTTTCTTGCCTACTCCAAACCCTAGATAAGGGCTTCATATTCAACTTTGTTGTTAGTACAAGTAAAATTAAAACAAAAATTTGAGTAGTAATTTTCACCTTGAGGGGATATAATAATATCACCCCCACCAACTCCATTCCTACTCCTTGAACCATCAAAAAAACATTTCCAAACCTCATTTTGTTGTTGTTCATGTTCTTATTCATCCTCCTTTAGAAGGCTAGGAATGATGGAATCTTGTTCATGAATCATATAAACACCCAAACCAACTTCTTCCAAATTCTTATTTAGGTCAACTTCAATATTTTTAGTTGCCCATTCATCTAATATGATATCGGCAATGTTCTTGGTTTGGGTGCTTGGCTTT
Source organism: Sequoia sempervirens (assembly GCA_007258455.2). Taxonomy (NCBI): domain Eukaryota; kingdom Viridiplantae; phylum Streptophyta; class Pinopsida; order Cupressales; family Cupressaceae; genus Sequoia; species Sequoia sempervirens. The sequence goes on from VDFB02359306.1 coordinate 61,218, forward strand.
TGAGAAACAATATGTTCATCATGGTAAAAAATAGTATAGTTGGCATTAGTAATACAAGATACATATGGTTCTATGTGATTATTTGCTATGGGTTCAAATTTAATGGTCACTTTGGTTCCATATGTTATTGTAAACAACATATGTGACCAATCAAAATATAGATATCCACCTATTTTAGTAGTGAAATCCCTTAAAAGACATATAGCAAAGTAAGGTGGCAATTCAATCACATAAATATCTTATGGAATGGAAAAGTTAGGACATGCCTGCAATGTAGGACTCAATTTTTAACAACCCCTACATTATTGAAAATTGTTCCATCAAGTTGGACTACCCCTTTTTCAAGAGATTGGTATTAAATACCCAACTTATTTGTAATTTGTTTAAGCATAACAAAACTACTAGCCCTTGAATCAATCATACAATTATGAACAAGGTTGTTGTTTAACACACCCGAAGACTAAGAGGAGGGGTGAATCAATCTTTTCAAAACTTAAACCCTTTAGCCTAATGCAAACTCAAACTTCTTAAATAGATCAAAAAACCCTCAAACAAATCACCAATAAAGAAAGATGTAGCAATTTAATTCCTTAACAATGTCAAAAATCCTCAGTAATGAAATATATAACAATTCAAACCTTAACTAGATCAACAACAATGAAATATGAAAAAAGAGCACACATGCACAAGATAACACCAGATTTATGTTGAAAAACAAATGAGGGAAAACCATGGTGAGAGTAAAATCACAACATATGAAGCTCATTGCTTACAAAATTTATAATATTGCTCACTGATGGGTTTAATTATTGGCCTATTTTTGTTGTTTTTATGATTACTTTCAGACACTATTAGACAATCCTTTCATAGTACAATAATTCTATGTTATGCTATCCTTTTCGTGTGTATACATCCTTGGACTTAAATCATAGTAATGGAAATATAGTTATGATATAGTAGCACTGCAAGGTTTATATGTGAGTATGTATGAAATGTGGATGGAATTATGTGTTTAATCATGGTAGTTATATTTATGTGTATGTTTTGGCATATTAACCTCTTGTAGCCCAATAGGACACTGTAGCCCACAGTAACTAGAGTTGTAACCCTTAGCAAAAGGAAGACTTGGACAACGAAACATGGGAAGTGCCAAATCAAGCTGAATGTAATAACTACCATGTGGAGATAATTATGCATCATTATGACAAGTTAATAAAGAGTTGGAGGAGAAGAATTCTTTTGTTAATAGGATTTTGGATAACTATTAGTGTGTTTTACATGCAAATCTATTTTACAGAGTTTGGTTCTATTAGAACTCTTCTTTCTTTTTAGTTATAGTTTGAACAATTCAATCTTAAATATACTATGATATCTAGGAGTTGCAGTTAATGATTGCAATTAATTGTTGCTTAGAATAAACTCCCCTGTTCTTGTATGTAGCTGATGGTTGAGTTCTTAGATAAGTTAGTTGATTTTTAGTATCTTGTTAATAGTTACATTTCATTTTCATTTATCATTTACAGACATGTTGATTATTTAGAATGATTTTCATTGAATACAATCTATGAAGAAGATTTTGTGTAACCTTTTGTGATGTGTAATGAATAAAGTTCACTTTCACATGGATGCATAAAATCTGATCTTTAGATTTGGTTCTAGTTAAGTGAAGATAACCACTTGAGTAGGCCACTCAAGGTAACTGTTATTCACTACATTTATAACAATTTTAATTCTTTTAGTAGTTATTTTTATTTATCATTGTTTCATAAATTGCATGTAAAGAAAAATAGATCCTCATACTTTGATTTCAGTAATGAATGTTCATGAGCATGCATGAATTTTCTTAATATGAAGTACTCCATAGGTTAGAATAAGTTTAGTTACTAGTCTTGACCAGTTTTGAGTTAGTATAGTAATTCTTTATTAGCAACAGTTCAATTATAGGTTAAGCTATAGGCACTCGGAGCCATTAGCACTAGTTTGTTTCTTTCAATGTTATGCAATTCTATAAATTTCTAGCAAGTAGAATACCTTAAATATGATGGCCTAGGTAGCCTCAAGTCTTTGAAGGCACATATAGTGCAACACTGTCACAAGTTTACAAACCTTGGGTTGACAATTTAATGTAGTCTTTACAATGTTAAGTGGATTCTTCAACTAGTCATACCTCTTAATTGTGTATCTTTTACCAAGTTTACAAGACACTAGTTTAGACTCTACACTCACTACCAGGAACTTGCAAGCTAAGGCACACAACCTTAGGGAAAGATACAAGGGAATTGCAGACTGAAACACACAACTCCAAGGCAAGACACAAATTACAAGGCCCTGATGAGATTCATTATCTTAAATCAGGATACATGAAGATTTAGGAATTACAACCTATGTTAACAATACACTCTGCTAATTGAGGCATTATAGAAAATCTGGTCTATCTTCCAAAAACTTTGACACTTCTTCTAGTTGATCTTCAATACATTCCTCTCTCTCTCTCTTTACAAATAATTTGATATTTCATTTATATACATTGCAAGATCACAAAACATCAATTAGGTCATCCAAGACAAAGATAAACAATAATCTTAACAAGTCAGACATAAAAACATAGTGTGGTCCTATCCAAGAGATAGAGAGTACCAAAAAAAAACCTTATTACATATTCCAATGTGATCCCAAACAACTCACATGCTAGCACACATCAACCCAAGTTGGAAATAAGGAAACATGTAGATAAAATATGTAGCACAAAACCAATCGACCTAAAACATACTTGAAACTAAATTTACTCAATGTGGTTCTCAAAAAGATAGGTTAGGACCCAAATCCATCTTAACACAACTTCATATGCTGACACAAACCCTCAAGCACATGGCACATGCAAAAGAACATGCCCTATTGGATAGATATCCAAAAATTTCCCAAAAGACCAACTCAAACACAATGTAGCACCAAAGAGATCAATCGCTAATGTGTGGATCATAGGAAGATGTTCCTTGAACATCCAAAAACACTTCCAAAAAATTCTTTCATTCTATCCTACCACTGACAACCACCACAAACCAAATAGAGACAAATTACTTCATCCCAGAAACACATAATACACAATCATGAGATAGAGTATTAATAGATCAACTTGTGGACCACTTCAACACATGAAATTTGAAATGAGATACTCCATAGACATTGAGAGCACACCCACCAAGATGCAAGAGAAAAAAATCAATGTAGAGAAATGCAGAGCATTTTTTGGACCAATTCAAACAATCAACAAGACTCCCAACCTTATGTAATTACTAGAAACCTCCTAGGAAACACTAGTGACCTAAAAAATATAGGAGTGCAACATCCACATAGCACAACCACTGAATACCAAATCGTAAGACAACATCTTCAATAGTAGATGAATGTAGAGCATTCTCCCAAACAACCTTCAAAAAAAATTTATGAATCAAAAACTTCCATCAAATTGTAAAGGCTAGAACCTTCTTGTAACAACACATACTTCCTCATGAAAAATAGGAGAGAGAATGCAACATACTAGAGACCATCAAAAACATCTCTCCACCAACAACATTACTTCTAATCCTCATATTAATGCTTCTAATTGTCATCTTAATATATCATTATGATATCATCTTCTCTGATAGCAACCATACTCAATAGATCTTTAGTTGACATCAAACAAGGCATGACATCCAACCATGAACATCAACAACACATCAATGACAACCCAAACTGAATGTCGTCAATAATGACAACCAATGCTAAACAACTCACTAATTGTTGTCATCACAACAATCTCCTCGAGTATAGACAACTAATGCCAACAATACAATCAATGCAAAAATCTCGCCAAGTGTTGACATCAATGACAACCAATTCCAACAATTATCTTCTATGATCAAGGACACATAAAAAAGGTTGTGGTTTGATATCTTTGTTTGGCTTCCCACTACTATTTTGGGGTGTGCTGGTAAGTACAACCTTATCTTGGTTACTTGGATGCCCATTTAACACACTTATATTTGATAGTGCAACTTGCAATAAATCCCTTTGTCTTAGGATAGCAAAGAGTCCCACAAACATACTAACATTAGATTTCTTCATGTGTTCAAGCATGTTAAATAAGCATTTCTTACCTTTTGATGAGCCTTTGTGATAATAGTATCTCCTTGTAAGTGTTGGTTGGGATTGGTTTCCAAATTGTTCTTTAGCATTCCTGTGCTAGTTTATTTGCATGAGATGCGCTACATGAGATGTATATGGGCTAGGAACCTCTTGGTTCACCCTAGGAGCTTGATAAGGCTCCTTATTTTCTTGTTGTTCCATTTCAACAACCATTTTTTTCTTCCCGTGTTAGCTGATATAGAGGGATAATCTTGGATAACCCAACAAAAATCCTCTCCTTGCTAATTTAGAAGTGTATTTTCACCTAAAGAAGGTTCTTACTAAGTTATGTAGGTGTTTCATAAGGTGAATTTGGTTGCAAACTTGGTGTATTTTGCACCATTAAAGCTTGGTTAATTATCACATTTGAACAAGTAGACTAGTTATGGGGTTGATTGCAAGGGAAGCATCACACATATTCTTAATAAAGGTTGTTTTGGATAGGTACCAACTCTTTAGATGTGCTTGCTACATTTGGGTTGTATGATTGAAAGGGCCTTGGGTTAAGGACTTGCCTTTGGTCTTGATTATTTACTTGATAGGGCAACTTATTTACTTGATTTGGCTAGCCATGTGATTGATTTGGGGGTTAGTACGGTCTGTAATTTTGAAATTTCATCTTTTTAAGGTTTACCAACTCATTCCTAAATATTTGAAGAAGGCCTTTTACCTCTTACAACTCGAGATTGGGTTGGGACAACTTTTCTTGAATAAGAGCAGCTGGTAGAGGGGCTATTTGTGGCACTTTCTTAGGCATAGTTGGCTGCATTTATGGAAAAATAGGCATGGGAGGTCTTAGGAAATATTTCCAGCTTGGATGACGCTATTTTCAGCCTTTATAGCTACTCATATGCATCAAGGAGTGTGTTTTCACTCATAGATTGAATAATTATAGAGATATCACTATTAAAAGCCCTCAAAAATATAGAATAGCATGTTGAGACGAGAGTCTTACCAACTATGTGATTCTATTTGAAGTCATTAGAAAGTGAAAGTTAAAGTTTGTCGTGTGCTCACGAGGAGCTCTCTTGATAGTGGTCAAGTGCTCTACCAAGGACAAATGATCTGATTTGTCTTCAAATTGCTTGCAAAGACATACTCCAAGTTTATCCCAAGTGGTGATAGAATTTACTATCAATCCTTTGAACCATTGCAATGATTTTCCCTTTAATGAGGTAGACAAGAGTCTAATAACAACATTTTCAACTGTAATATTGTGGATTTCATATAGTGAAGCCACATCTCTAATATGTTCAATGGGAGTAGTTTGGTCTTCTCCAATAAAGAATAGAATACTCTTCAATGTACCAATAGGGATGTCATCATGTTGTTGCAAGTTGAGTGGGCTCTTCCCATTAAAAGGAACAAAGGGTTTATTTCTAGGTGCAACCATAGAAACCAAAGGTGTCTAATTTCTTGGAGTGTGAGAAGATAACCTTCTTGAGGGAGGTGTAGAGGCAACCATAAAAACCAAAGGTATCTGATTTCTTAGAGCTTGAAAGATACCCTTCCTGAGGGAGGTGTAGAATGGACTCTTGTTATGAAATTTGGACTCCATTGCAATGTTCTCCCTGTTGATGGTGTTTTCTGCACAGCAACAACTCAGATAGAATGCAATATTCTATCTCTCTTGAAAGACAATCTTTAACAATAAATTGCTAAAAATCACCCCAAGGTCTCTCGGGTGTTAGGTCATAACAATGCATAAAACAACTTAGATAATCATGTGAAATACTGGTAATCACAATCGGACCTTACTACAAGCAAACTGTATCTTTCAATTTATCAGATTTGACAATATGATGATCTTAATCCTAAATATAACTGAATAATAAAGAAACAACAAAAGATAGGGATGCAAGGAAGTGATAAGATCTAAACTACTGAGAGGACAAACAATGCAAATAACATATATCTGAAATGGACCTATCTCAAATAACCAATTCTTATTCGACCCACAAGGCAATCTTACAAGAACGGTGCAATCTTCTGAGGGATACAGATTTTCAAATCATAGACATGCATCTACAATCGAACTTAAGCACATTAAATATACGGTCCAAGTTGACTTTACCAGCCTACTACAATCAGATAGTTATTGGGAGTATAGACCAGAGATAGCTACAAACATTCCAAATATGAAATTACAAACATCATTTATCTAACTAAAACTAATCTATTTCTGAATACTGAACCCTAAATCTTCAAGCAATTTAAAAGATAGAACAAAGGAAACATGCAAGATGAGATAACACAAATGATTTCACCAGGAATAACCACAATGTCTTCAATTGTATTAATCACCAGAAAATGCTGCAACAATTCAACTGTTCTGAATATAGTGTTTGCTTCAAGAAACTTTAAAATACTCTAACTATAACTCTTGCTAATCTCTATTACTGTCTTGCTAGTGTCTAAAACCAAGGTCTAACCCTTACAATGAGGCAAGAATGCCTATTTATATCAAATCCCCCCCCCCAAAACAGGTCGGCCCAGGAAAAAAAACGAAGGCACACATTTAATGCCATCATCCAAGTTGGCCAAAGCATAGTCCCCAAGGAAGTCTAGTCCACTGCATGCCTTATGATAATAGGGAAGCACAAATCTCGGAATGAGCATTAACTATTACTCCCTTTATCTTTCTTCTGCACTGGCGACCCTTGGACCTTCAAAAATATTCTATCCAGCTCAGCAATAGGTGGCAATGGCAAAACCCTGAGCCGATATTTAATTGAATCTATCTCTTCCTTGGACCGTTTGACAATTTTATTCCAGTCTTCCCTGCTGGCCATGTACCTATCTATCACCGCCAAGTATGTGGCTGCATCATCAAGTAAGTGGGCGGTGACAGCTCCATCAGAATCTGGGGCATAAACCTCATGCCACCACTCCTTCAATTGCTCAAGGCTCAAATACTTGGGAGCTATCTTCTTCCTCCCTGTCATCACCTCAAAGAAGGCAATGCATCCGTCATAAACTGATGTAAGGTCGCCATCAACTGACTTCCTTTGTTTTTGTATCTTCTTTAATGCCTTCTGTCTGATCTGCAATGCCTCGAACCACTCCCATGGTTCATCCAATCCAGAAGAGAGAAGGATTCCATCCTTAGCTAACTGTTCCTTTCCATGCCCCAGGATAATCCTCGACTTCTGCAATAGGAGATCTATGTCAACCTTATCCTGAGACAAGATGTGCTCCAACAGTTCTTTTGCCCGGACCGCATCCTTGCCCACAGACAAGATCTCTTTAATAGCCTCATCCCCTTTCATCTGGACATCCATTAGCCAATCAGTGGCAGCTTGAGCGGAGGCCTTCATCTTTTCAATTCTGGAGATTGTCTCCTTAGGCAGAAAACCCGGAGTAGTAGAAGAGGAGGTGTGGAAAGACTGCAGAGGCTTCATCACTTCTTCCAAACTCTTCCTCAATCTTTCATTCTCCCTCTTCAGCTCTCGCTTGGTCTGAGTCTCCCTTTTTAGTCTATCAACAATTACGGCACTAGACCCCTCAAATTCCTCAATATCCTGCTCCAGGGAAGCCGGCCCAAGGTTAATAGTTTGGACATTGTAGTCCTGGCCTGTAACATCATCTCTTGTCTTATCTGCTGCAGGGGTGGTGACGTGAACTACCTTGTTGTGAGCCTCATCTCTTTCCACCCGGGAGATCACCCTAGCAGCCTTCCTCTTCTTTCCTTTGCCAATCTGGGATAGCATTTCATCCCAATCTAATGGAGTGTCCTCAACAACCACCTGCTTCTTCCTGGCAAGCTACTTCTTTAACCAGTCCGGAGCTACAGGGGCAGTCCGGATTTCCTCTGTCCTGGTTTCTTCCGATCCTTCTGTCGCTTTTTCCTCCTCTGCAGCTGTGACCTTGACCTCCTCCTCAGTTGTTACTTTGTCACTTTCTTTCTCCGGACTCTGCTTGGCTTGGTCGACCCCCTCAAATCCTAATTCTGGAAGTACCGGCGATGGAGTCCTAGCAGGGATGCTTTCCTCCGGCTCTGATGATCCGCGGCCTCTTTCACTTTCCGGAGAATCCTCGTATTGCACCAGCGGAGAAGTGTGTCTCTCTTCTGCTTCTGCCTCAAGCTCAACCGCCTCACTGTACAGTGTCCCCTCCTTGAACTGCTCTGCCTCCCCGCTAATTCCTTGCTCATCCGATTCTCCAGTTCTGGTGCACTTGGCGGAGGAGAAACAGGCTTATCCTGCTCTTCAACTGGTAATGTTGGGGAGGAATCCTTCGGTTGTGCAGCATCCTTGGGAGAAGGAGTTCTTGATCTCCTGGTATAGACCTTTGTTTTCTCACCCCCTGAACTCTCCACATCGACAATTGGAGGTTCATCCTCCGAAGCGGTCTGATCTTTCTTCTTAGCTGTCCTTGTAGTTCTTGTCTTCTTGGGCGGTGGAGGAGCATCCTCCTCTTCAGCCTTCTCTGTTTCTTCCTCATCCGAGGACTTGCTAATCGTCAGGGTCTTCCACCTACGCTTGCCAATTGGTTTCCTCTTCGTCGTATGTCCAGCTCCCTTAGGACCTCTAACTTTAATCTTGAAGGGCGAAGTTTTAGCCGATTTCCCTTTGGGGTCCTCTTCCGCGGACTCCTCAGAAGTTGACATGGGGTTGAGATTCCCCATCAAGTCAAAGGTGCAAGTTACTTTGGCATTCTCCAATTCCCAGACTTTGTGCTTAGCCCAAGAAAGGGTAAACTTCAACACAGGAGCCATCAGGTCCTCTAACTCTGTCACTTCAGGTTCACTCCAATCAATGTCCGCAACTGACCTGTCCTTTATGGGCTCGTAGACATGGTCCTGAACCAATTTTCCATCATCATCAAGCTGATCCGGAATCAGCTTAACATTGTATTGCCTAATAGCCCCTACAGGCAGCCGGGAATACCTTTTCTTTCTTGCATCGAGGTCATCCTTGATATTGACCCAGTAGTCCTCTAAATCATCCCTGTGTCTATATTCCCTGGTGGCCCTCTTCTGGGCCTCTCCTGTTATATCAAAATTCGCTCTCTTCGAATGGAAGGAGAATCCATAGGCTGCCAGTTCCTCGCCTGCAGTGTGAGCTGATTGAATAGATGGGCACATTTCTCCCACACCAATCCCAAGAGGGAAGTCTCCTCCGAATCCTGTCTTATGCTTTTCTCTCTTCACAACTGCGTCAAACTCACAAATCTGCCTTACAACCTCCAGTAGCACGATGTGGTCAGTGGGATACCGAGGCAACCTGTAAGGGGCAGCTGGACATCCATCAACCCGGAGGTAGGTGAATGTAGGGAACTGGATAAACCATGCTCCATAGTTCTTGATTAGTCCCTTAGCTTCGTCAGATAATCTGAGGTGCTCATCATTTTGAAGTGTCCAAGTAATGTGCATTGTAAATGCATCATTCGCCCTCCTATAATCCTTATGTCCCAAATGCAGCTCCGGATAAACTTCATAGATGATGTCCTGTCCAATGGTTCCCCTTGGAGTCAAACCTTTGTAGGGATAGGAGATGGCCAAAACATACATAATGTAAGAAGACATGTTGAACTTCTTCGCCTCTAGGACATTTCTCAGCTGTTTGTCAATCTCCGCACTGATGAGCCCTGCCCAGTGATAGTTTGTCCCCTAACTCATCTTGGTGATCACATGGACCATCCAATTCTCTAATACTCCTGCAGTTCTCAATCCGGCCACCCTGCTCAACAGCGTGATGGCATCATATATGTCAGACCTGAATTTTACCCTGTGCAGTTGCTTGGGCAACTTAGAATGGTGAGATTTTGGCTTCTCTAGCCATGAATTAATGATCTGCTGAGCCTTGACTGGCTCATTCTCGTAATAGGTCCTAGCAGTGTCAATGTTCAAAGCACAGACCGAAGGAAGATTCGGCATGTTGAAGGTTCGCGCAATGGAGGCCGGACTGAAGTTCGCCAAGACTCGTCCCTCAGTGCTGACCACCATTTGGGTATAAAAGTCATATTGTCTAGCACATTCTAGGATCAGCTCATAACACTGAACCGTTAGAGGGAACCCTGCCACGTGCACCAACCCAGAGTTCATCATTCCCTGTCTCAAAGCTGACTGGTTCTTCTCAGCCATTCTTTGTTTGAACTCCTCATACCGCCATGTGCCAACGTTGGTATCCGATACATCAGCCCACACGGAGGATATCTTACTTTCTGGAAGCTGGCTCTTCATATCTAGTCTCAACCTTTCAGCCTCCGAGATTGAAGACGCCCCTGCACTACCCCTGGATTTCCCAGCAGTGGCTTTGCTTGATTCAGCCTACACATCAAAAAATCGTCATTAGAATCCAATTATTATTCATATTCCAGTTCAAAGGGTTAGCACAAATCATGTAAATCCATCAAAATCCATGGCTAACTACTAATACATCGAGATCCGGAGAAATCAGATAGTCCGGGAAAATCGTGCACATCGGGAAAATACCGTCGGGGCAGAATTTCGGAGAAATCCGACCCAGACGGATTCCTGCTGCCAAAGCATCGTTAATCATATAGATCATTAGTGCAGATGGAAAACCAAAGGATAATCGTTAAATTCATTCATTGGCAACGAGAAACAAACATTAGAAAATCATTCCCTTAATCCTATCATCGAAATATCAAAAGAACAAAACCAGACAGGAAATCTGGAAAAATCCGGAGAGAACGGATTTTCGCAGACAGCTTCAAATGCGCCGGAAATAACCCCAGCCCGCGGAATAAGCCCAAACCGGGAAAATCCGAAGGCGAGGAAATTCCGTGACGACCTCGGAAACCCAAAAAATGATAAGACGCAAACCAGAACTCGAATGATCACTGGATCTTCCCTACCTGAGCTCGAACGATCTCAAAAACCGACAATAAGCAACAAGACTCAGGATGCAAAGGATTTAGACCCCTCAAAAACACACAAAGGCTAAGTCTCCCCATCAAATAAAGATGCCCTAATCCGAATGACCAAACCACCCGCCATTAAAACCAGAACAAGCTTTAAGGTTTTAAAATATCAGTTAAGGGTTTACCTAAAGCCCTCTAATCTGAATAAGACGGGGGAAGCCAACATGATACCGGGGCAAAAGCCACTCAAGCTCAATAAAGCCTTCGTTCTGGGCCGAACGCCAAAGGGAGCCCTAATTTCACGCGACATCACATTTCACGCCCAAAACAAGCAAGCAACCCAACCCAGAATCCTGCCTAAAGGATAAATGTGCCATCTCACGGACAAATGGAGTTCGCAAGGTACGGAAAATAGGGTTCCATAATAAAACGGATCAGACCCCGACTCTATAAATACGAAATCAAAATCAAATCAATCGCCGACCCAAATCCAACGATACCTAAGGCAAGAAACCCTCAATCAATATGCAAGCAAACGGAAGGGCAATGAATACATACCATGGATCAAAGCGAATGGAATTTGAACTCAGAAAATCGACCACGCGGCAAACACGTCCAAGCAATGAAAATACTGGCACCAATACTCAAGAAATCCTCCCGCAACGAATCAAGGTTGATTCTCAAAGCTCAAATGAGAATTCTAAATCGCCAGAGCAAATCAAGTGAATAGGTGAACTCAGAATGATGCTCAAAATGCCCCAAATTTGACCTTATACCCGCCTGAGCAAAGGTACCTCAA